>CAJSYZ010000001.1:1011960-1217598 GCA_910574455.1 Trichaptum fuscoviolaceum
AGGACAAGGAGAAGAAACGCAAACGAGACGACGAGAGTGACGGAGAGCATGGTTTGTAGCTATTCTGTCAAATGAATGTTACTGTACTGACTATTAAACGCCACTAAGATACACCTCGTCCTCGTAAATTTTCACCTCACCCACCTGCTGTCAAGGAACATCACTACAAACCTTCTAAATTAAGCACTGTTACCCACCCGAAGGTAGAACTCTCCATTGTCTTTGTCTGTATAATTTCTGACGTCTGCTGTATCTCAGGCATCCGCTGGCCAAGATTGGTCTTTACCGCCGAACAACTCCCTTCTCCCATCAAGACCTCCCCCTGTCAAAGTACCTGAACCTGGGCCTAGAAGGCCGATAGAGGTTAAAGAAGACTTCTCAAAGGCGAAGGCACCTACCTCACAAGTTCCAATTAACACATTCTATACATCAATAGAACCTTGGCTAAGACCAATACGAGAGGAAGACGTTGGGTGGTTGGAATATACAGCGGATGAGGTGGAACCTTTCATAGTCCCTCCTCTGGGTCGCCATTATACAGAACAGTGGGAAGAGGATGACCAAGTGGTTTATGGTGGCATTCCTTCTTTACTTGATTTTTCAAGTTCACGAAACGCAGCCTCCTCCAGCAGTATCGTTTCAGGTCCGTTACCTAAATGGGATTCGTCTTCAATCACAGATGCAGATCTGCCTGGCGATAAAGGACTCGGACCTGTGGCAGAACGTCTAGTGAGCGCGCTTCTACCGGCTGCTGACCAGTCGACTTGGAAAAGTATAATGGAAGCAGAGGAAACCTACGAAGCTAAAGTCGCGTCTGGTTCGGCCATGAATGTCGTTTCTCCGCCTAAGGAAAAGGTTTTTGTTGCCGAATTTGAAGAAAGGGTCAAGGATACTGCGCGGTTCTATGGAATGCTTGATGGCGAGGTAAGCCTTTCTCTTAGTCAATCTAAATACTTCTCTAATAATAGTTCTGTATCAGCCCGACTTTTCGCAAGTTATTGATGACCCAATCTCTACTGCTCTTCGGCAAGCTCAGCGCCAGCTACGCGAAGTCATTGCAACCAACAAAGCTCGTAAACGACGTCTTGCCGCTATTGCCAAAGACCGTCTTGCTTTCCAAGAATATGTCGAAGGGCGCGATGCCATTGATAAGTCTATCACCGCAACATTCACCAAGCTTCAGAAGAAGGACGGCCCGAAGGCGTCAAAGAAGAAAAAGAAGAGTGATGTGAATGGTACCAATGGCGTGAACGGCGCTGGAGGTCCTCCTGTTCCCTTACCAAATCCTGCGTCTATCGGGCTTGGGCCTGACGAAGAGGATAAGCTTGTCGTGCCAGAATCCCTCAGGGATCTGGTCGACACACGACGTTCATGGGTGGACTATATCGGAGGTGCCTTCGAGGAGATGGAACATGAATTCCCTGGTCGGCCTCGCGGCCTGCCGGATCGAAGCGTGTTCGAAGGTGTGGAAGAGGAAGTGCGTCGGGAGCTTGGGCGTTCTGACATCCTATCGAAACGGGATCGGGTCAATGGAATCTCCCCCACAGCCTCGGGGCTCAGCAACTGATCATCTCTTCATTCCCGCCGCTCCTTTGTTGAGTTGGAAGCGTTGATTTTCCGATGATGCGTTGATGATTATATTATTTTGCTGTAACGTTATGCGCTTTGTTCTTTTTCGCACTGTACTGCTATTCTGACAACTACTCAGCTTAATCCCGCCACCTTTCTAACATCTCGCTTTCCTCGTTTTTATCCAAAGTGGACCATTAACAACGCGGATCATCTTTAATAATGAGATACTGACAGAGGAACCAATAATACTGCGTATAGACTGAGAGTGTGAATAATAGATAGGATGACGAAAGAGAGTTTTCATGAAGCAGATTTGATCTTCTTTTTCTTTGAGGATTCCGTGTCGCCTTTTCGCTTCTTCTCTGGTCTCCCTTCCTTTGCTGACTTGGTGGAGGGGTTTTCTGGGGCTGCCGGTGCCTTCCACTTTGAATTATCAATTACTATCTCCGCTAACGGTGCGTCTGACGGGTCGATCACCGTTCCTGAAGGCAGAAAGCGATGCTTAAGAAGGTGACTTGGATGTCTGTATCGCTCAGGACCTTTGTATGGCCCAGTGACTGGGATATTGGGATCGGAGGGTAGTGGTGTCGGGAGAGTGGGTTGTGCAGCCAGTACGAGATGTCGCGTAATAGGTATTGGAGCTGTATCCTTATGAGTAAATGGATATGCGAGTGATCATTCCGGTAGCTACGCACCAATGTAAAGTTTTCCAGCTTTTCGTTTCCGAGGAACCAAGCAGTTTAGTCCCAGTAGTTCACCCCCGCCCACAATGGAGGTCTGGTCAGACCCTTCATCCTTCACGGACCAGATGTCATAATCGACTTGTTTTCTTGGTAATGTACCGACTACTTCCGAGTTTGAAGAGGATGGTAGGGATATCCTCGTATTCTCGAAGTGTTTGGGCTTGACCTGTTATTTCGAGTGAGGGAAGTTCAGTAGGCACTCGTATCGACGTGCTCACGGCTTCGGGAACACGTATGGCCCATAGTTCTAGGTCATCATTGTCCTTGAGTGTATCGTAGTCGAATTCCTCTGTTTCAAGGTAGTTTTGCAGAAGGGTGCTGCCTTCTGGAGGCCTATACGCTTTGCTTGGAGGTTCGTCCACTCCCGAGTCTTCCACAAATTCGTTTGAGATAGCTTTAGCCTTTCCTTTGTCCTTTTTCTTCTTCTTGTCCTTGCTTTTGTCTTTAAATGCTATTGAAGCCATCGGAAGATGATTTGAGGATAAGAGAATAAATAAGAACGGCAGGGCCCTTGACCGTGGCCGCCCAGTGGGCGATCCAAAATTCTGCGAAGTATAAATAGTGCTAAAAATAGAAACGCAAATCTTAAGACACCTTTATCCGCTTTACTCCTTGTTTCTAAACCACTACTTTCAACAGCCTCATAATTATTAGACCCTTACACTTTGCTAACTTTCTACGACGTACCTAATTCCGCTGAATACTAGAATGTCTCTCAAACGCTCAGCTTCTCCGATGCATCTCTTGTCGCGACCAAGTCCTCATAATTCGGCTGTTACATTATTTGAGAGCGCTGGTCTTTCAACTTTCACTGAAGCAGACTACACCCAGAGTCCAAGACGATCGAAGCGTGCAAAGTACTCCACGTCTGTGAAGGTCAAATCCGAAGATTCCCATCCCTCCGCCGACGAGTCAGTCATACCTACCACACCAAAATCTACTCGAGCTCTGAAATCTGAATCGCGAAAGGCTGAGTCCATGAAGTTAGAGTCCCCTTCTCCAAGAAAGAAAAAGCTCATACAGATGTCACTTGAAGTGCCCCATCCAACACCTCCACTCTGGGAAGAACAGTACAATGCAATAAAAGAAATGCGGAAAAAATATGTAGCTCCTGTGGATACGATGGGCTGTGATACAGCTCAACTCAAAGAGATTGATCCAAAGGTCTGTAGTTCAAAGCCTTATAGCCATTCAGTCTCTTAACTAACTTCTTCCCAGAGTCGTCGACTATCTACCCTCATCTCTCTTATGCTATCTTCTCAAACAAAAGATGAGGTTACAGACGCTGCGACTGCAAGGCTTCGTGAGGCTTTGGGCGGAAGTATCACTATTGAGGCCCTCATAGCTGCTGAAGAGGGTACTATTTCGGAAGCAATCCAAAAGGTTGGCTTTTGGAGAAGAAAGACCGGGTAATCCCAACTACTGCGTAGGCTTGGGTCTCTTGCGCTGACGCCTCAGAACAGGTACATCAAGCAGGCTGCAATTCGACTTCGAGACGACTTCGGTTCGGAAGTACCTAAAACGGTCGACGAACTATGCTCTCTCCCTGGAGTTGGTCCGAAGATGGCATTCCTTTGTTTACAATCCGCATGGAAAATGTATGTTTCTATCAAACTGTGACTTTCAATCTAAATCACTAATAACTTAGGATAGAAACGTTGGTATCGGCGTGGATGTTCACGTACACAGAATTACAAATCGACTGGAATGGCACATCCCGCCAACGAAGACCCCCGAAGAAACCAGGTAGGTCAAGTTATCGTCAACAGTAATGTCGAAATGGACATGAATCTTCTACAGACTGAATCTTCAATCTTGGTTGCCGAAGGAGCTTCATCCAGAGATCAACCATTTACTCGTGGGATTCGGTCAGGTAAGTCTAATATTTCTTCGGACCAACGTAGCTCTGATTCCCCAAAGACCGTTTGTAAGCCAGTTGGCCCTCGATGCGATGTTTGTTCTCTCAGTGAGGGACTTTGCCCAAGTGCACAGAGGGGTAAGGCGACGAAGAATCGTAAACCCCTTCAACCGCGAACAGAGACAGTTGTTGAAAAGGGGGGAGGGGTTAAGAAGGAGGAAGAAACAGAATAACTTCATTTTGAATATCAACGGTACCGTTCCTTTCTGACTTCCCGTACTACGTTAAAAAGCTACAGATGGCGTCTAATCCTTCTATATTATACATACATTTATATAATGTACATCCTTGCTTACGATAGATCCATCGCCATATCCCAAAACCTTTTCTCTAAATTGATACACTTTCCCCACACTTCTTTCCATTCCTCAAACCTCTTTGGAGATGGAGGGTCTTGCAACGCTGCGAACTCGAGTGTGTCTGTAGAATACATTAGTGATCTTAGTAATACACTAAAATTACTTGAACGCTGACCTATTCCCGTCCGTACTGCGTTCTGGTACTGCGAGCCCGCATAATCCTCTATCCAACGCAAGTATTGGTTTCCCTCCCATTTTACCCACGTGTTTGGTTTCTCTGCTTCGGACTTGAGCCAAAGCCCGACTTCACCATATCCGAGGAGACAGGCAGCGAGTGAAACAATTAGTTTTGTTTCGTCGCCTGTAGTGGAGCTGATAAGTTTCGCTCTCGTTATCCCATAATCGTAACCCTACCTTGCAACCCACAGTCTAAAAGGTACGCTCCGTATGCAGTTGTCGCAGATGATTCTGGTGTGGATTCAAGCTCTGTCTCACTGACGCCGAGGGTTTCACAAAAAGCTTTGTGCATTGATACCTCCCGTATGACATTCTGGATTGTGTCGGCCGCAGGCTTTATGTCAACGAAGCGTCGAGATTTGGCGACAAGCAAGCTACGGAATTGCCCATTAGTGTTGATGCTGTGAGTTAATGATCGGAGGATGAGAACCAACCCGTATGCTCGAGAATAATATTTCAGGTATTGGTAGTCCTGCCTAATATAATCAACTTTCACGGACGACGAAAGAAGGGGACGCAACACACTTTACGAAATGCAGAAAACTCTCTCGGCGCAATGTTCCCTCTCCAAGCTGCCTCACGAACGGATGCTCCACATATTCTTTCCAAATACCCGCGTTTGATTGGATTAGCGCTCGAGTGAACGGGAAGGGGTCGGCGTCCGTCGGTCTTTTGCATACTATGCGTTAGCACGCGACTTGGGAAGTTGATAAGAGTGCTCACGGTGAAATTATTCTGGACGTAAAGCTATGCAAGTGGTTAAGAGGACCGTGGCCGCTTCCGATAGGAAATGCCGTTTGAATTCCTAGGTGGGTGTATGCAGCACCTAACTTTACCGCTTCGCGGACTGCATAACAATATTCAGAGCTTGAACAGTTGAGGATATCGAAATACTACATACTTGTGTGTCCCTTTGCTAGATTGCATGCTATAGCCGCACTCAAGGTGCAGCCTGTACCATGAGTGCTCGTCGTATCAATCCGAGGACGGGCAAACACCGTGTACGAGCGCGACTGCCGTTCATAAAGAATGTCTATCACCAGCGGTGCATCGGGTTTGGAAGACTTGGTGCGAATAATCTCCATGTTATGACCAGGGCCAAGGTCCCAATCGATGCAGAATTTTGTGTTATTTACATCTAGTTTTGTCAGCTCTTCGGATATTACCGTCAAATGGCCCCCCTTCAACAAAACATCACAAAGAGCAACTTCGCTGAGGTCCTTCGCGGCGGACATTGCAGCTTGAATGGAGTTGATGTCCCTCTTCTCAGATTTACGACTTGTTGATAGCAGTAGCTCGGCTTCGGATTTGTTCGGCGTGATAAGGGTCGCGAGAGGGAACAATTCTTGGATAATGACCTCGACTGCCTCCGGATGTAGTAAGCTATGGCCTGACGTAGACACGCAGACGGGGTCAACAACGAGTGGAGGTAGATCCTGCCCTTTGTAGAGTTCCTTCAGAGTTGAAGTTACAGCGCGGGTATTGGCTGCATCAAAGAGCATTCCTGTTTTGATAGCATCCACTTTTATGTCTTGAATGACAGAGTTTATCTAACAGGGTTTCATGAGATTTTATGAGTCCTCCTGCACCAACGGAGCACTAATCATACCTGCTGGGTGATGAACTCAGGAGGAGTAGGATACACCCCGCTGACACCAGTCGTGTTTTGAGCAGTAAGCGCCGTTACTACGCTTGCCCCGTAGCACTGGAGTGCAGTAAATGTTTTCAAATCCGCCTGCACTTTTGTAATGAGATTCGTTTCAAGATGACGGGTCTACCTTACTGTGACATCACCTGAACACCTGCGCCTCCGCTGGGATCTGTGCCTGCAATGGTCAGGACGACAGGCGGTTTAGGTGTATGCGGCGACATCTTTTCGCAATGATTACTCCTTTAGATGCACTTGCGTTGTGCGAGTAGGCTAGGCGAGGATTCAAGGCGTAGTGGAGGAGAGGAGTGAAGATGTCATTGATCGGGTTCTCTTGAAATTTCTGTCAAAGATGCTTATTTACTTATTTATTCCAGAAGCTGTCGCCAAATAAGCGAAGGCTAAAACGTTAAAAATTTCGAATAGTAACTTGATTGATCACAGGTCAACAAAATGCAAAGAAACTACCATTCTACCCCATGGAAGGTTACGATGCTTCAAGAAAGATTAGCTAGATAATCCAACCAGTCGCCGAACTTCAGAAAGTGTGCAATTTGACAACTCTCTTGCTTTCCTTTGTCCTCGATCGGCTACATCCTGCAAAAAATGGGACTCAGCCCGTATTCTGAGGAATTCAGCACGTGGGCCCTTTAAAGTCTCCTCCACTGCCTCGAAAACATCATTCTTCAGATCTCCGTGACCTTTAGCTTTGTATCTCTCAGCCACAGAGTGAACATCTTCGCCGATACAACCAGCAAGGATTGTCAGGAGATTCGACGTCCCCGGTCGATTCTCGGGCTCATATGAGATTCCAGGCAGCGAGTCTGTGACAGCTGATCGTAGCTTCTTCCGGATTGTCGAGGTGTCGTCAGTCAGCAGTATCCGTGAGTTGGCGTCCATCGCGGATTTGGACATTTTCGCAGAGGGGTCCTTTAGTGATAGAATACGCTTCGAAGTCGCTATGTATAAGATAATTAGCGCCACCTCAGAAATCTTCAGGGAGTGTCCCTACTTTCGACATAAGCTGGAAGTGGAAAGAAAGGCTTCTTGAACGTCCTATTAAATATTTCCGCAAGATCTCGACATAGCTCGAGGTGTTGTTGCTGGTCTTCACCGACGGGCACATGTGTTGAACTAGGATTTTAATCATTAAGAGAAATTTTGGTGATGGAGCCACCAGGCGTACCGATACGCCAAAATATCCGCTGCTTGAAGTACAGGGTATGTGAAAAGCCCGGTGTTCAACATGGATTCATCCACTTCGGATTCATCGTTTGCATTCCGAGACACAGCTAGCCTGCTCTATCAGGAAAATTGGTGATTGAGATGACTCCAAATAGCTTTGCATATTAACCTTCCACGTTGTCATTCGACGAAGCTTTCCAAATGGCGTCAGACAATTTAGTATCCATGCCAATTCAGTATGGTCTGGATTCTGGACCTAACATGAACATTAAGTTGAATACATTAATGAAGAAATGTATACCTGATCTTGATGAAATATAATGGACTTCTCTGGGTCTAGCCCTATGGCGAGCAGGGTGGCAAGCATATCGTTTCGTGCGTCCAATAAGCTTCCGGGATTTTGAGGTAAAGTTAGCGCATGCCATCCGACAATCGAGAATATCAATTTGTCCTGAGGGTCTGCGTCTCGTTGCATTCTAACCCAGTTCTGAAGTGCTCCTAGATAATTGCCTATCTGCATCAATAAGTGCACATGACCATGATATCTGGACAACAATAACGCACATGAGGCACTCCAGTCGGCTGTATTCCTGAAAAGATGGTTTTGGGCTTTGCCGTTGCGTGGTGTAACCGGGTATTATTGATTC
Organism: Trichaptum fuscoviolaceum; assembly: GCA_910574455.1. Classification (NCBI taxonomy): domain Eukaryota; kingdom Fungi; phylum Basidiomycota; class Agaricomycetes; order Hymenochaetales; family Trichaptaceae; genus Trichaptum; species Trichaptum fuscoviolaceum. The sequence goes on from CAJSYZ010000001.1 coordinate 1,020,210, forward strand.
TTTGTCTTGTTGCTAGCATAAGGGCGTTTTTCCGAAATTTTGAGCATGCCCTGATGCTGAGCATTGTGTAAAAAGGTAGTGGTGACCGTAAGATGAAAAGAGACGCGTCGGCAACTTGAAGAAGGACACGCGAGACCCTGAAGATGCCCGCGACTCGGCGGACCTACTTTCATCGACAAGCAGTTTTTAACTCTCATCATTATACCATGATGCGGCCTATTTCTCTTTCCCTCTCCTCAAGCTGATCGCTTGTCTGTATATACGTGTCTAATCTGTACAATATCCGACATTGTATAACGCTTACGATCAAAAGAAGATGGATTTAACGGGTGGCCCACTTTTCAGTGATGTAACGAGTCTTTTGGAAGAAGCTGCGCAAGGTAGGCCCGTAGCGCTGGCTCTGGATTGTACTGACTGGCATTAATAGCGATGGGGATTGACGAGATGATAATGGCGCAAGGGTTTACATTGAATGAGGCAATGAGCGCCGTTGAGGTGCGCTTCAAGCCCTCTTTACTTCGAAATGAAGCTCATCCTCTTATATAGATCGGTGACTCGCGCATGGACAGCGGTGCGATAATTCCAGGCGAAGAAGAGACACCCGAATTTGACCCACTCACACCGTTACTCCCGGAAGAGGTCTGCTGGATTTTGGATCGGGTTTTCGCATGCGAGGTGAATGCAGAGCGTCCAGAATGCTCACGCGCAGCCTGTTCACCACTGTCTTGTCCGCGTCAATTATGTAGATGCATTGGCACGCAGGAAACGCACTGGCTCAGACGGTGTATACCTGTCTTTACATGCCACATATAGGCGCGATAAGCCCCGAGTATCTTCGCTTACAGGATATCTCGGCGAAAGGTTTCGATGAGACTCGGCCCCTCAAGCTCATTAGTCTTGTCGTAAGAGCGGCAGTGTTGGGGATGGTAAAATGTTGCGATCTTGCATACAGGGAACTCATTAGAGGGAATGTCCATGATGTGAGCGATATGTATTATCGGTATTTATACCTAGGATATTGAAACGTACTAGGGAGAGGACTGGCAAAGCGACAAATCCGATCTCTCACTATTTGAGGGAACTCCTCCTCAAAGTGTCATGTTAGTACTCGAAGAAGCGGAGACATGGCTGTCCTCAAATGAAGGTACCACTTGCATTTTGCTATCAGCTACTTGCGCCACTAACATTGCTGTAGCAGCTAGTATGCCTTACCGAGAGGAATTATTAATGCGAATACAATTTCGTAAAGTACGGTATACAAACCACTAGATTTCATACTACTCAACTGGCATTGATATCCATATTGCAGACCCTTCTCCGTCTCTACACTCTTGAACTCCCTCGGGATGCTCCGAACGTTCTCAACTTTGTCGCTGAAGCACACCGACTGCTCTCACTTATTAGAGGCCATCCATCCAATACTCCTCACTCAGACTCACCAGCGCATGCAGCATTTGATACGAGGATCATGCGGCGTTTGACTTCCCTGATGCCGTTGAAAGCGCTGACTCCGCTCCGGCAGGAAGACACTTGTAACGCGATTGAATCGCTTTTGCGTGGTTGGGAAACCCTCGCACGTCTTTCCTCATATGAAAACCTACTAGCTTGGGATGTGAGTGTTGAATGTCCTTGAGACAACGAAGAGTATTCTGATGAATGCCACAGGCAACTGGAAACGTGTATGCATCAAACCCCTCCAGGGCGAAGAGTCGGTCGCCTTACATAAGGTCTTTGGCGCAGGCGAGTATAACAGGAATTGTGGATGGTCCAGCACATACTTATCTAATTTAATAGTCAATATTCTCCAGTGGGGCATCTGTTCTTAATGGACTGTCATTAACATTCCTCATCGAAGCATTTTACTACGAGACAACTCTTATCTCTTGGTTTCGGGTCGAACACCTTCTTGACTTCCGTTCTTATGGGCTATCATCTCGTGCTGTGGAAGATTTCAAGCAGAGTTTAATTAAGGTTTGACATTCAGTTTTCGTCTTGAGTTCTTTCACTGACCTCTTAACACGTTAAACAGTTGCTTTTACAACATATTTGGGCCCCGTACCATAACCGTCCGCGCCACAGACGACATTTAATGAGAACAAACGTTGACTGGCATGTGCTGTATGATCTCGCCATATCCATCACTGCGAAGGTTGCATCTGGGGTGAGAAGTGAAGTCTTCCTGTGTTGTTAAAAGCTGAAAATTTTCCTCGAAGGAGAACGGAGACCTTCGAACGCTGAACCGCGTGCCCCTTGCCATCCTTCATTGGAGGGCCGGAATTACGCGCGAAATTGTATTGCAAGGATTTGAGTTAGAGTTATATTCTCCCGACGAACTGCCTTTTGCGTATTGGTACCTTTCCGAAGTGCTTGTTGAAAATACTACCCTCTTAATGAACTTGAGGGTAGGGATACCGGAAGGTGGGTAGCCTTCTGCATTCTTGAAAGTTACCATTCGATATAGACTCTTTAACCTGCAGATTCGCCTATCCATACCTCCTTGCTCTTCCAGCAGGAGTACTCGACGCTATTGAGGGCAATGGCTTTCGCATGGTACTCTGTAGGTCCCTCATCCATCCAATTGCAAGTAATATTTATAGTTTGCGATAGATTCTTGCCCGGAAGTCAAAATTCGATGCTGTGCGAAGGTGGATGAACTTCACCGTCCGGTACAAGTGGGCTTTGCGGAAGGACTTCCAGGAAGTTACCGCACCCGATCCTTTCTTTCCCGATTACGAAAAGTACCTGCAGGAGGAAAGGCAGTTATTAAAAGTTCCAGAGGTGATGACTCTCGGATTTTGGCTTCATAAGTTGTTTCTGAAGCTCTGTTCTGATGTATATAGGATGAACGACGCCGAGACGTTACTCGTCAATTGTCGTCAATTGGTCAGCGCTTTCAGCGGATAACTCCCCTCGTGGACGGCAACCCTTGGCTTCAGATATGTCGCGAGGAGTTCAAACAGCATGTAAATATCTCATAAGACCATCTAGACTATTTCAGATCTGATGTCATTCCTCTACGCAGATTCTAGGGGGTTTGTTGACATCCTACCAGCGCCTTGAAAATCTCTTCCTCTCTTCGGACGCCCATTTGTCTCAACTGGAGTACTCGTGGGATCTGAATACCTGTCCGTGGTTTCCGCAGGTCAAGGCATCGACCTCCGCGGATAGGCGTTAGCTACATGCTTCTGTGAGCTTTTGTTGTTTTAGACATAGATTGCAATGCCGCTTGCACTAATAGACGGAAATAATATACTCATTCACTAACGTATGTGCGCGATGCGAGTTCCGTCAATCAACATCTGCATAGCGGTGGTTAAGACTTCCGATTAAATCGGCGAGACTTTTGTCTGTCTGACATCCTTGTTTTCATCGTCTGGCTGCGCTCGCCGCTTTCTTTCGCGCAAGTCTCGGGCACCTCTTTCAGCTTGGGAAAGGACCTGGTACGCGAATTACGGAGCATAGCATGTGACTAACGCATAGTCTACGCGAATTGACGCATCAAAACCGTCGCCCGACCGGCCTTCGCATTACTAGGACCTTCATCATACGCAGTACATATATCGTTGCCGTGGATGAAGGGTCATGGAAGTCATACTCTGCATGTCCGGCAAGTTGCGTAATGATGCATTTCAAGACCGCTGATCCTCGCTTTGATGCTTAAGAAGCCACTATTGTCTTCGATTCACTGAATCAGAATTCGAACAGCTTTCTTTCCTGGTGGCCGAGGCATCCGGGTCTCACGTTTTCGACATAACTCCGAAGTCTTTAGAGGTTCCACGTGCTAGGAAGACGGGCAGCGCCTTCGCTTCTTGATTTTTGTTTCATACGGCGAGGAAAGGAACTTCAGATTGCTTTGCTGTTACGCCGCACTCTCGAAAGAAGTCGGACAACATAAACCGACCTGAGAGCCAGAAGACCAGCTGGATCAACTTGTGGTATTCTTGGCTCCGCAAGCATTTGCCTCAAAATATCTTCAGACATCTGTCGAACGTATAAAAACCGGCTCTCTGTATTGTAGAAGTCGCCAGGATCTACCAGCTTTAGCATCTGCAACAAAAATCTTCAGACCTTCGTCTCCTCACCTGCCTCCTTTTTGTCAAGATGAAATTCACCTCCGCCGCCGTTGTCCTCGCTCTCTCTGCGTTCGCATTTGCCGATCAGGCATCATTGGACCAGACCTACGACGACGCCGGCGCAAGCACGAACATCGTCGCCTGCTCAAATCTCACCCCGCAGTTCCCGACGTTCGGCTCCTTCCCAACGTTCCCGAACATCGGCGGCGCGTCCGTCATTTCCGGGTTTGGCTCTCCGAACTGTGGGACGTGCTGGAAGCTCACGGACAACGACACCGGGAAGACGATCACCTTTACCGCGATCGACCATGCCGGCGACGGCTTCAACCTCTCGCTGGAGGCGCTTAACACGCTGACGAACGGCAATGCTGTGAACATTGGCGTGGCACAGGTCACAGCTGTCCAGGTCGACGCATCTGAGTGCGGCTTGTAATTCAGTTTCATGAAGAGCTGTGAGTGTTGATTTTAATATTATTTTTATCATCGAAATTAACTGTCATGCCTTAGTCTAAATCAGTGTTGATAGCACACGTGAGGCCTCACATGTGCCCTCACAATTTGTGAGGCCTCACATCTCGCTTACTCGCTAGACCAAAGTGGCAGGCAGATGCTTTTAGAATACGGAATAAAGCTAATTGTGTATTGAAGTTACAAGACTTACAGTTTCCATTGGAACCGGGTGGACCCACATAAGACCCTTAGCACACAGGGTCCAATGTGAGGCCTCACAGTGATTTGTGAGGCCTCACCGTGAGGGCTCACAATTGTGAGTTGTGAGGCCTCACAAACCGCTGTGTGCTATCAACACTGGTCTAAATGGTCTAACGGTTACTCACGGACTCTTATGGACTTTCTACTAAACAGACTTTAAGTTTTTTGGCATAGTATCATTGTGTTGTTTTGTCTGTGTGCCATTGATACTAACTGTCGACTCTACTAATGAATGACGTCATCCCGCTGATTCCATAGAGATGATTTTGAGATGAAACTCTATTTGCGACTTGCTCACGAACCTCTACAATGACAAGCCAAATTCCTCTAAACCATGATATCAATATTTACCTTGCGGTTTCCCTAGCACCGTCGTCACAATACTCAACTTCTCGCATCGCTCTACCCTCGTATCCGTCCGTATCAGACATAGGACCCGTCGGGCAACTATCTGATGTGAAGCTCTTGAGCATACCGAAAGACGAGTGGGAAAATGCGGGAGAGAACATCCTAGAGACACTTAGACAGGACAAGCAGAATGTTCTACGGGTTGATGTGCAAATGCCGAAGACTAGGAAGAAACGAGGCACCGATGAACTATGAAAGGAGTTAGCTAAGATCAATCATAAGGTAAGTAGGATATTTACCGACTGCTTTTTCTATGAGCTGATGTTCGAATACTACTGTAAAGTAACAGACTCGTCTCTTGAATCAACTAAGCTATGTATGCTGCAAGATCATATGCCAGTGGGATTCGGAGTTGGAAAGTGGTGTCAGCGCAAATGTGTAAAACATGGCCGAAAGCCTCAGTACGGTCATTATGCATCTCAACTGCGGTGATGTTGTGTATGATAAAAAACTTTTTGAGACGTAGACTGCCAAGTGAGAAATATTTTTGTAATGCTTCGAGAGATTGAAGGCCTGAAATAAGAAGAACTGAGCACAAGAGTCCAAGACTTTGAGATGATGAATGTCAAGTTTTCTCACGATTTACGTAGTGCTGATTTCAAGGCTTTGACGTTTCACGCTCACTTCAACTTCTCCTCCCATCATCTGCAGTCGTAGCCTTTGTAGCCGCCGCCGTCGAGCACGATGGCACAACAATGGGGGTCAGGGCAACCTGGCTTCCAGTACCCCATGCAAACAGGTTTTCCTGCCCAAAATCCAGGTCAATTTCAGCAAGGGTTCGGGGGAGGTATTGCGCCGCAGCCAACAGGCTTTCCTGTGCAAGGACAGCGTCCACCAATGTTCCAGCAGCCTCAGCAGACAGGATTTCCAGGAGCTGGTAGCTTTCAGCCATTGCAGTCTCAGCCAACGGGATACCAGCCCGGTGGTAGTGGGTTTGGGCAGCAACTCCCCCCTCCAGTTCCCCCCGTACCTCCCTTGCCCAGCAACTTTGGCGGTTCAGGATTCAGGCCTAACCCCACTGGTGGTAGCTTCCTGGGAGCACAGCAGAATAATCAACTGCGCGCACCTCCTCCACCTCCGCAGCGGAACTTCTTGAACTCGTCACCTGCCTTTGGAGGCGGACTCGTACCGCAGCAAACCGGGTATCCCGGTGCATCACCTGGGCCGCTAGTGCCGCAGATGACGGGCTACATTGACCCGCGCTTGGCAATGATGTCGAGCTCGTTCATGCCGGCCAACCCTTCGGTACCGTTGCAAGGTGGAACGCTGCAGTTCGCCGGAGGATTATCAGGAGGTCAACTGCAACAGAGCATTCAGCAATACAATCAAGAACAAAAGCCTCGTATAACATGGGCTCTGACCAAGGCAGAGAAAAAGAATTATGATCAGATCTTCCGTGCATGGGATACTCAGGGTACTGGATATATCAGCGGGCAAATGGCACTCGAGGTTTTCGGCCAGAGTGGCCTTGAGAAGAATGATCTTGCGAAAGTCTGGTATGTTGCTCTACTCGCAAACTCGATTTCTTGCTAACTATTATTTTCTAGGGCCCTTGCTGATCGGGATAACAAGGGTAAACTGAATTTAGCTGAATTCCATGTCGCTATGGGTCTAATCTATCGCAGTAAGTCACCTTAAAGATTATATGCCTATTTAATGTTAATAATCACTTTGAAAGAACTGAATGGCTTGGAGATTCCGGATGAACTGCCTCAAGAACTGGTGCCTCCTTCAGCTCGTGATCTCGACACATCCGTCAATTTCCTCAAGGATATCCTGAAGCACGACAACTCGCGGCCGAGCTCTGCGGGCAGCGGTGATGCGATTTCGCGTTCAAAGGTCCGATCTTTCAACGACTCTTCGGCTCCCGGTGCCGGTGGAAGGAAAGATGCGACAGTCTACAAGTACACTGAGAATGACGATGGCGATTCATATTACAAGAGCCGTCGAAGGCATGTTGACCGACGTGATGTGCGCGTTGGAAACGAGTCTCCTTCGCAGGATCTTGAGAGTATGAGACGCCAACTTGAGGGAGCTGCTCAGGCTTTGGAGCGTGCTACGGAGGAAAGTTCTCAGAGAACAAGGGAAGACGAGGAGCTTGAGCGTGAGATGGAAGACCTCCGATACAGAGTCAAGCGAATTCAGGAAGACCTTGAATACGTTAGCCGTGGGCCAAGGAGCACCGCAAAGGATGAGGAGAGGCGGAAGCTCGAGCGTGACTTATTGCATCTCATGCACGAAAGGATTCCAGAAGTGCAGAGAAAGATGGAAGATCGGGAGCGTAGGCGTGAGCGGGAGAAGAGGGAGTGGACGAAAGACAGGGATAGGCGGAACGAGCGTTTCGGGCGGTATGATGAGAGCAGCTATGATAGGGATCGTGATTACGGGCGGCATGATTACGACAGGGATCGCGAGAGAGACCGAAGCCGTGAGAGGGACTATGACAGGGATAGGGAGTACGGTAGAGACAAGGATTACGACAGGGATCGTCCTTACTCGCGCAATCGCGAACGCGACCGGTCTTGGGATAGGGAGAAAGATCGTGAGCGCGAGCGGGAACGCGACCGCGACCGTCCTCGTAGTCCGCCTGCTGCAGCTCGTTCCCCGCCTCCACCACCGCCCCCGGCTGCTGCAACCCTTGCGGCTCCGCCGCCGCCAGCTGTACCCAAGCCCGGGGCATCTCCTGCGCCGAACTTGAAGAACATGACTCCGGAGGAACGACAAGCGTATATCAGGGAACAAGCTCAGCGAAAACTGCAAGAGCGTATGCGCGCGTTGGGTGTCATTACGCCATCTTCGCCAGAGTCACCCGCGGTCGATACTTCTGTGGAATCGAGATTGGCTCAGGAGAAGAAGGAGGCGGAAGAGAAGGCGCGTCAGGCCGAGAAAGATGCGGAAGAGCGCGAACGTGTGAGGAGGGAGAGATTGGAGAATGAGCGTGCGCTGAAGGATGGTAGATCGGTTACACCTGCACCTCCCACCCCGACACCCACTTTCTCAGTGGCACCCCCAGCGCCAACTCCTACTGTTGCTACTGCAAGGCCACCTCCACCCCCGGCACCGAAGAGAGCACCTGCACCGCCGCCTCCGATGAAGCGTGGTTCTGCAACGCGTCCGCCGGTGTCATCATTCTCGTCGGTCCCAACGATTCGTGCGCCCGTCCCCCCTCCTGCTCCGCCTGTTGCCGCGCCTGCTCCACCACCTCCGCCAGCCCCTCCGGTAGAACCTGAAGAGGACCCGGAGGAACGCATGCTGAGGGAGCGGGAAGAACGGTTACGGAAGCAGCGCGAAGCTCGGGCAGAGCGTCTTCGCCAACTTGAGCGCGAGGAAGAAGAGGCACGTCGTCAGGATGAAGAATTTGAAAGACTTCAAAAGGAGAGATTGGCAGCTGCGAGAAGTCCTGCGCCTAGTGCACCAGCCAGTGCTGTAACCCCTACTCCCCCTGCTCCTGCACCTCCTGCACCTCCTGCACCTCCTGCACCTCCTGCACCCCCCGCACCCCCCTCAGTTGCGCCCTCTTTGCCAACTCCGGGTCCAGCCTCCGCTACGCCTTCTGCTGCGTCTTCAGCAAGCACAAATCCGTTCAGCAAGTTCATGCAGCCAGGATCAACTCCGACGCCGACGACAGCGACAGCAAACGGAGGTACAAATCCGTTCTTCCGTCCTCAGCAAGCCGCTGCAACTCCACCGACAGCACCAGTCCCTCCTGCAATCCAACCTCCTAGACAGGTTGCATCGCCACCTGTGTCGAAGAGCCCAGCTCCGCCATCAGTTAAGACTTCGTACAATACCGTTCCTTCGGATCTTGACGATGACTGGGACGACATTCAAGAACAGGAAGCCGAAGACAGCAGTGACGATGAACTTAGCTCTTCGCGCAACGCGCGTGCGCATCTCGCAGCACAGTTATTTGGCGGCGGTGGTACTCGTCCCCAATCAGCTGCAGGTTCTGGTCCGTCGCAACCGCAGACGCCCGCTCCTGCCTCTGCACCTCCTGCTCCTGCTCCGCCCCCGCCTCTAATTACCCCTCAGGCTTCGCAGAGCTACGCAACAGCACCGAGTACACCGATGGTATTGGCGCCTCCTACCGCACCTCCTGCGCCAGCGCCCCCGGCACCCCCGCCAGCACCCATGGCTCCTGCTGCACCGGTAGCCCCTCCTCCTCCTTTTGCAGCTCCTGTTGCGGCAGCCACGGGAGACCGTAGCGCACTTCTGAGCTCCATCACGATGGGTGCTAAGCTAAGGAAGACGGAAACGAGAGATCGTAGTGCCGCTCCTGTTGCAGGCCGTGTTCTTGGAGATACTGCTCCCCCGCCTCATATCAGTGCTGCACCTCGACCCGTTTCACCCCCAGCACCAGCTGCACCCAAGGTGGAACCAGCTGCAGAGCCAGAGGCCGACCATCGTGCACAGTATAGACAATCTGTGGACTGGTATGCTGGTTTGGCTGCTGACCATGGGCAAGTGTCACCTCTACCTGCGACAATTGAGGAGGATGAGGAAGAAGAAGCACCTCGAAATGTACCAGACATCCAAGTCCACGAGGCCGCGACACCAGAAGTGGCTGATCCTCTAGAAGATGTAGATAAATCAAAAGGTATGTGCTCTGATGTGAACTAGTCCATGCTGCACCCTGATCAATAATCTTCTAGAATACCGCGTACGCTCTTTGTATCCATATGAGGGCCAAAGGCCCGAAGATCTTTGTTAGTAAATATATCTTGTTTCTTCCATTCAATTCTAACAAGAATCCAGCTTTTGCCGAGAACGTGGTCATTGTCGCAAACCCGTCGAAGTCCGGAGGTGCTTGGTGGTATGGGAAGATAGTCAAGGATGGGAAATCTGGCTTCTTCCCAAGCACTTATGTGCAAGAGCTTGAAAGTGGTAAGCACATAGAGGGCCCGATAAAAGTTTCTTTGTTGATGAGTTTTCTATTAGTCAAAGCGAAGGCACTCTATACTTACGAGGGAGGCAATGCCGACGAATTACCCTTTGTCGAAGGCGACATACTCACAATCGTCGATCGCAGTGAAGCAGATTGGTGGAAGACGGAGCAAGGAGGTGTAATTTTCATCGTACCCGCCGCATACCTGGAAGTTGAGGGTTAGTCGCAATTACAATTTAGACTCACGGGGCGGTCCTCTTGAGTTCTTTCTCTTTCTACTTATATCGGAGACATTAGACTGAAGTAATTCTCTGCTCTCTTTTTTTCGCATGTATGAACCCACCAAATTATGATGAAATCTATTTACGTCCGTTGGCGCGTTTTTGCCCTAATCGCTTATTACAGGGTCCGACCCTGGATCGACAAATCGTAAAGCCACTACGGTTGGTTTGACGCCGGCTCTGAGCGAGCTTCGTAACTCAGCCTCGTACATGCATGAGCTTGAGCCTGAGCCCGTCGACCTCAACGAAAATTCGGATGATGACTCGAGCGATGAGGAATACCATTCATTTGAGTCTGACTCAGATGACGAGAGCGTGGGAGGCGCCGATGAGCAAACCGAGGAGGAGAAGAGAAAGGAACATGAGGCACGCGAATTGGAACGGCAGCGCGTCCTCGAGGCAGCTGGCATCCTGGTAAAGAAATCTGACGACACTCTACCTCCCGTCCGAAGGAGATCAGTCAGGAAGAGAAGGCCTGCGCCAGAAACGCCGAATAGGCTCTCGGTCGCTTCTGCGTCCTCTGATAAAGACCTGCCAGCTACACCGAGTTCTATCGTCGACCATGCACTCCAAATCGACGACGCCTTTGAGCGGTACGAGGCGTATCGCCAGTCCAAGAACTACAGGCTGTCTATGTCGTCCATTGATACTGGGCCGCCGTCTCCGGGTTTACCTCCGTCGCTGTCCGCATCGGCGTCGAAGGATGGCGAGAGCCGCTCAAGCCATTCTACCATCTTTAATTTCTTCACCGGTGGACGAAGCAAGACACCCACTTCCGATCCTGATAAACCTCGACTGCAGATATCTGCTCCCATAATGATAAATGGAAACAGCTCGGGCTCCCCGAGTCGTGAGGGAAGTCCGGCATTCGGAACGGTACGGAATACTTTTGCTTACTTCAGGCTACATATCCGCTCGCTCACCACTTTACTAGTCATGGGCGAGCTTGATTAACAGAGAAGCGCTGGAAGGCATTCCTTCGCAAGAGCGAAAACGCCAAGAGGTTGGCAATAAAGACGCATCTCTTGATTAGTATATATCTATTAACTATCGACTAGGCAATATTTGAGCTAATCAACACGGAGAGCGCTTACGTTAGGGACCTACAACTTATAGTTGAAGTAAGCAAAGAAAACGATCCACGTCAGTGTGGTTGCTAAAGGCTTATACTCTCCAGATTTTCTTCTCTTCCATGCTCGAGTTACTCAGCTCAAAGGAAGCAACGCTAGTCTTTGCCAATATTCAAGACATTCTTCTAGTTAACACGGTATGTAAACTCACCTCTACTCAGGCATGCACTCACTAAACCCTGTTGTAGACGTTCCTGAGCTCCCTTGAGGAGAAGCAGAAGGAATGCCGTTTATATATAGACACAATTGGCGACCTATTAGAACGACATATGGTCAACATGGATGTATATACGGTATTTATTCCTTTCCAGCCTTCCTTTCCTTCTTTGTCTAAACAAATTTTTGAAGGACTATTGCGTTAATCACGGCAATGCCATTAAAATCCTGCAGGCTATTCGCCAGAAGCGACCGGAAGTTGCGGCCCACCTACAGGTAATTACTTCTGATAATATCTGTACACTATCTCTTCTGACATGGACGCTGCAGCGTCTTCGCGATGATCCATCAGTTAGAAACCTCGATCTCTCCAGCTATTTGCTTGCACCAAGTACGTCCTGCAGCTGTAATGACTGAATGAGTCTGGTCTCTGACGGGTAACATCAGTGCAACGGATCACAAGATATCCACTATTAATAAAGCAAGTACGTGTCCTTTCTTTGTCCCATAGAACGACAGGTGCTCAAACTTCGACGACAGATCCTCCATCATACTCAAGGGGAATCCGATAGAAGGCACATCACGACGGCACTGAATGCTGTCGAAAGAGTGCTAACGATCATCAATGAAAGTATACGTGAGCAGGAAAGCCGAGAGCGTCTTGCGCAGGTCTCGAGAAATCTATATGTCGGACAAGGGTAAGATAATTGTATGGTCTAAACGTGTCATTTCTTGACATCCAAAATAGACGACTTGATCTAACGAAGACAACTAACTACATGGGGCCTCGAAGACTAATCAAAGAAGGGGTTTTAATGAAACATAAGAGCGGGCGGAGGCTCTGTGCTTTCCTGTGCAATGACATGCTTATTCTAACTGATGAAGGCGTCAACCGCCTCTATAAAATGGTACAGTCTTCCTTTTTTGATACACTTTCAGTTGGGTCGCGAACTGAATTTCAAATAGCCAATTCAACTGGACCAAGTCGATGTGAAGGAGCTTTCGTCGAAAGGTCTGAGACTGTTTTAATTGGTACTGCAAAAGCGGTACTGCAAAAGCAAACGACTCACATTTGGACTCTGGAACAGATGACCTAGCTTTCCAACTCGTTTTTTCGTACCCTCGTGGCGGTGAAACCTTGGTCTTCAAGACATCCTCCGCTAGAGATTGTGATACTTGGATCAAGGCGATCTCGTCCGCAAGTCGCAGAGCTCGCGACATCAGAGTCCGCGCGTCAAGAAAAACCCGGTGACAGTCTTCAGGCTTCTCTCATACTCCTCTTATTCTTCGCCTCTTTTCCAGCCATTACGCTTGGAACATACAATATTATTATATCTTGAACAATCCGCATCTGCTTACATCCTGACAGTCATTTTTCGATACCCTCTCCCCGTATAGTCACAAAATCTAGATATTTTATACGCCTGTATAGTGTTCATAGTCTTGGAAATGTATACATGTATACTCTCATTCTTATCGATTTGATCCAGATGTACAGCCTTTAATCCCTATGCGCCATCGATAGATGCAATGGTACTGTACTTTGCGTAATATCCATGGCAAATGATCTTTCATAATTGAGAAAACTATCGTTGTACGAACAGATAAAAATCAAGTACGGTGAGGCAGCGTGGAGACGGAGGAACCGCCTATGCTTTGTTCAGGTTCTACGATAAGCAGTCGGAATCTATCAGAAAGATGAAGGAAAGCCGTTCAGGTAAGATGTACTAGCTTTCCAATAGTTTGTGTCTGATCATCTTCTCCTGTATCACGCGGAAGATAGAAGGGGGGCCAACACGAGGGACCAGTGAAGTTGATGTGGCCGCAAAGCAGATTCGAATTCTTTGAAGCGCTCGGAGTATGTCTAGACGAGCAAACAATGCCGTCTTGGATAAAATAGGCCTCAGCGCGTAAACTTGAACGTCGCGTTCCGTGTCTCAGACTAAGGTAAGATTAGCCAAGATTTGTTTTAATGACCACAACTGCAAGTACAGTATAATCTCAGTATATAATGCTTCTGTACTAGATTACCTGAAATGCGGTCAATGCTCCTCTGTTCGTTGACGATAGTCAGATGTATAGAGTGTCTTATAGCAACCCAGGAGCGTAAGCGGATACCATAAAGAGAGTAGAAATCAAAATTAAAGTTTCGTTGCTGGTGCACGTTTGCCTCCAGCCAAGGCAGTCCCGCCGTCAAGCATGATGTGAGCACCTGTTACGTGTGCAGATGCCGGAGAGCAAAGGAATAGGGCCACGCCGGCCATGTCTGTTGGACCTCCCATGCGCCCTAAGAGCATATACACATGTAAATGAAAGGCGTTCTGTATATACCGACAAAAACTTACCCATTGGATGCAAGGATGCGAACTTCTCCTCGCCGTTCTTCTTCAGCCCGAATGCTGTCATTTTTGATGCAAAAAATCTGCAATAGTTCGATGAGAAAAGATGATGTATAGATTTAATAAGGCTTACCCAGGTAAGATAGCATTCACGCTGTCAGGTCGAAGCAGTCCGTTAATGACATTGTTCCGATATATGAAATGTGGACTAACGTTATTTTCCTACGACCGAGTGAGACAGCGAGTTGCGAGGTCAAGTGGTTCACTATGGCAAGACAATCAGGTAGTGCAAGTGAATGGTTTTGAAACATACTAACCTGCAGCTTTGCTCGTGTTATCTTTGAGTTCATACAAATTAGTGACAGTGGTTATGTGAGCGATATTTGTTATGACTCACAGCTCCAGAGCCCTCGGCCAGTATCAGCGACTTCGCTTCCTTCCGCTTGTGCACTGACACTCGCTACGGAGGAGATGTTTATGATACGGCCAGGATCTTCCGCAGTTGCCTCCTTCGCAAGTAGGTCCGACAGTCTTTATGAAGCTAGTCTCAGAAGAGTGAGTTGCAATACTGACAAAGAGTACATACCCAACGGTCACTGGAATATACGTTCAGTGCGATAACCAAATAGTGAAGCAGAACGAAGCTTACTGTAGAAAATGCTCTTTACGTTCAAAGCCATCACGCGGTCCCAACCTTCCCATTCCGGAACGTTATCCCAAGGAGCACCCCAGGACATGCCAGAGTTGTTCACGAGTATGTGTAGCACTGACTCGCGCTTCTTGAATTCGGCAACGAGAGCGTCACAGCCTGTTTTGTTCTGATTATTTTGACTAGTCAGCATATGAACCAAGCAGGAGATGACTGACATACTGATAAGTCGGCTACGATGTAATGGCACGAGCCTGGTCCGACCTTATTCAACTCATCGGTTGCCTGGGTCGCATAAAATGCACTGGTTAGAGTAGTTGTGATATAAATGCTCTAGCTTACCTCCTTCAGCTGGCGTTCCTTTCGAGCCGCAATATAGACTTTTGCACCGTTTGATATCAAACCTGACGCGATCATCTTCCCGATACCAGAACTGCCTCCGGTGACAAGAGCTATCAAGAAGGTGTTCACAGAGACACAGAATCGAAGTATGACCGGACTTATGTACCTATTTTGCCATCAACTTTGAACAGGTTCGGAATAGCGAGTTCTAGTGGTGACGTCAGCACCATTTCATCTAGCATATGCAGGGAGTTGTAGTTTCACCCCCACTAGCCATTGTCGCTCGTGATGTTTTGGGTCTCGTATTCTGAAGAGGTCAAGGAGGGAAGGTGAAGAAGGACGGAGTCACGGAGTGGACGTGCGGGGTAATATACTACAATTACAGTGTGGGGAAGACCCGGCATTCGGTAACTTCATGACCGGAGTCTTCATCTGAGTCGTCTCGATCAGCTTGTCACGGTGACACTCTGAATCGCATTTTGCCGTATTTTTCCAGCTCCGAAGATTGGCATTTTCGGCCCGAACTGATGTTGCAGTTTGCTTCGTTCAATCGTCGACCTTCTATCACCATGTTCAACGTGAGCCAATAGATTGATCGGCTTTGCAGGTATTTTTCGTCATATGTATTTTCGTTTCCAGACTACATGCTCACGCAAAAATGCAAATAGCTAGCATACTTTCCGGAACTCAGACATTTGCCTATGTCACTCGCTCTATTTCACACCAAAGTAGTGACACAACGACTTATTTCGACATCGACGTATCTTCACCTCTTCAGGCAGCTTGACTCGATCAAGTCTACCAGATTAATTTGGGGGTGGATCTATCCAGGCCGCTCAGCACCAAATTGTCGGCACGCATTTCGGAGAAGAAGCTTTCAAAATCAAATTGCCAATAAGGTCTACGGTGCTGACAGCGGAGATCGGGCAGGGTTATCTCCCTCTAGGCGTTCCCCGGTTCGCAAGATTAGCGTACCCCGTTGCTCTCATAATTCAGTTTTTACAGTGCGCTGGGCTTCATCCTCATCTCATACCATGGCAGATCTGGCGACAAAAGACTATCTAGCGTACCTGAAGTCATTATATCCTCAACATGCCCCCAAGTCAGGTACAAACGTCGAAGGCATCCTTCAAAGCCCATGGTACCTGGTTGCCGCAGTAGCGTTCAGCGCGAGCAACAGACCTGAAGCTATTCCAAAGGTCTTCGCTTTCGTTAGTGACGAACTAGATGCAGCGTCTGCTACGACCGAGCAAAAGTTTCTCGTTGCAAGGAGATTCAGAGAAGCAATATTCAAAGCAGGCCTCCTTTGTGGATTTTCTAGGGTAGGTTGCGGATAATGACATCGGTTTTTACAGCATTGATGGTTTTCGTGCTTGTTATTAGACTATCAACAGCCTGGTAGCCTTACACGAGTCGCTGCCGAAGGAATTGCAGGAAAAGGAGCTATTGCGGTAGAGGGTCCATACAGTTAGAGCGTCTTTCACTATTGCTAAATTGAACCCTCGCAGGAAAGTTGATAACGAACCAGTGTCTGCCTTCACACAACGGGGCAAAAAGCTTTTCACCGACATGTATGGTGAAAGTGCCTCCGGCGTTCAATCGATTTTGGACGCGATTCATCCCGACATGGGTGAGTATCTCCTATAGTCCCTTTGGGGGGTTGCACTGAGTGCCATTCTTCTGCGGTGGCAATACCACAGGGTGGTTCTCTTTCAACATCGGATATGGATATATGTATGGCGTGAACGAGATAGTATCGCAGGTTGAGACGTCATACGCGATTGTGTCAGCGCTCATTGCGATGGACACACCGAGGCAGATCAATTGGCATATGAGCAACTGCCTTCGCGGAGGAGCGACGTTGGACGAGGTCAACGCTGTTCGAGCAATCGCCATGGACGTGGCAGGGAAGTGTGGTGTTACCTGGAGAGATGGTGTTCCGGAAGTGAAGCCCTTGCCAGACGTATAAAGCAAGCAAGTCAAATCGAGAGAAGGCTCACAGTTGAACGTGTGGCATCTCATCGCATTTGGTGTATTTGTCAAACTGCGGCGAATGTTAGTCAACCCGAGGACTAGAGGCGGGATGCACGCAAGGGCATCGTATTCCACTTCTCAAGCGTCACCTTTTTTATGCCAGTTGCTTCTTAATTTCCGGTAGACAGTGAAGTGAGAGAAGTAGTTGGGCAGCATTCCTCCGTCGTGGAAAGTGAATGACGAGTTTCTGCTCCTCTAAGCGTCGAATATCGACAGTTCCGTAACGACGCACAGCGTTCTTGTTCTGAGGCGAAGAAATTGAACAGGAAATCCAAGCCGACATCGCTAGATGAGCGTTCCCTTGGAGAGATAGTGAAATTTCTGCTGGATAATAATGATAAAGTACAAGAAAGTAGACGGAAAACGCAACGTAAGATACTCTGTTAGAAATGTGAGTAACTCATAGTTCACTAATGTCAGAAAGACGTACTTCAGACCATTATAACAAGGCGAAACGCATTATCGCTTCTTCTGCGCGCGCCGACTCTCAGCTAGAAACAAGGATGTGAGCACAGTTCATGACAACAGAAAGTTAGTCTACGTACTTGCCGACTTCGCCTTCTTGGGGGCACCCTTTCCTCTGTTCTTGTGCTCCTGGATAGAGATATTCCTCCGTACTTCGTGGACATCTACAAGATTCCATCCCGGATACACCTTGTTCAGCTTCCCAATCGACATCTCCTCACGAGGTGGATAGTATTCGACCATGGACGGTCCGCGTAGACGAGGCCGGAGAAATTTTGCGCCATTACGCTTCGACGCCGGATTGAATGAAGATTGAAATATCGAGCATCGTAGGCGCTCTAGAGACTTGAGTATTCTTGGCTGAATGGTCGCCATCGTCAGGTGCAGTACTGTGTACGATGACCATGAAAAGTTGAAGCAACTTGAAACTTGAAGGACAAACAGACGCAAATACGTGCCAGAGGTCAGCTTAAAATCGGTGCAATAGAGTCTCTGGCATTTACTACTTTCGCGTTGTTCTCGACAAGTCTGGTTTATGTTGGGCGTGGTTGCGGCAGCGTATGCTCCATGTCGTAGCTCGTTCTTTGCAGAATGGCTTTCCGTAGCTCACCGGCAAGCTCGACGACAGTTAACAACCTCGGCCATTCTCCATAGGTTCCAACACAACACCAGGACTTCGGGCTTTGAAGATGCCCCTCGTCGTACATCCGAAGGAGAACCTAATTACCCCCCCTGGGTCGTCATACGTACCACTAGGAAGAAAGAGTTCTCAACTAAGCGCAACGGTGCAGATAATTCTCGAACAAAATTAGGCCTCGGTCTATATCGTTGGGCTCGTCTGGGATCGACCATAGCACGCTTCCGAACCCTGGGCATTGCTGAGAAGGATGTAAAGCTTCTTCTGGAGACGTTCTTGGCAGAGACACCCAAACGGGAGGGCGGGTGGTTCCCAGCAGAGGAGGACGAGAAATGGCAGATGGACCGGATTCGCGACAATCTAAGAGACTCCCTCCCCCGAGCTGTGGACCTTGCGCTCTCTAACCGCTTCTTCGCATGGGCGCTCGAAACTCTTCCTACGCGAGGAATCGTCGATGCCTCAGTCCTACGTCAACTAGCGGCTGCGCGCGAGGCGCTGGATTACTCGCACCCCGCCGAATGGTTCCCTTCTGCCCGCCAGATACGCAGGAAGGTGCACATGCATGTTGGCCCCACGAACAGCGGAAAGACGCATAGCGCGCTACGCGCTCTTGCTGCAGCAAAGACCGGCGTGTACGCTAGTCCGCTGCGACTTCTGGCCTACGAGGTCTACGACCGACTCAACAACGGGAAGATCATACCACTCGGCGCGAACCCGTCAGACCCGCCCGAACTGCACAAACGACCGTGTAACATGGTCACTGGAGAAGAGGTCCGGTCGAACGATCCGCTGGGCGCCCTTGTCAGCTGCACGATCGAGATGCTGTCGTTCAATACGAGAGTCGATGTTGCCGTCATCGATGAGATTCAGATGATCAGCGATGCCGAACGAGGCGGGGCATGGACGTCGGCGGTGCTCGGTATCAATGCCTCAGAAGTTCATCTTTGTGGAGAGGAAGCTGCAGTCCCCCTCGTCCAGAAGCTACTCGAAGAAACTGGCGACGAAGTTATCGTGCATCGCTATGATCGTTTGACACCTCTCAAGGTGGCAGACGAGTCCTTGAATGGCGACTTCACGAAAATCAAGAAGGGAGATTGTGTTGTCACTTTCTCGAGATTTGGCATATTCGGACTCAAGAAAACGATCGAAGAGAAAACTGGCTTGAAATGCGCTGTCGTATACGGACGTCTACCACCTGAAGTTCGGAGTGAGCAGGCTAACCTATTTAACGATCCGGAAAGTGGATATGATGTGCTTATTGGCAGTGATGCCATCGGGATGGGTCTGAATTTGTGAGTAAGGGCTACACATTAAAAATAACTCAGTCTAATTGGTTAAAATGCAGGAAAATCAAGCGCATCATATTTGAGACAGTGCACAAGTTCAACGGCCAGGAAGAGATTCCTCTGACGTTCTCGCAGATGAAGCAAATTGGCGGCCGAGCTGGTCGATATGGACTTCACGGAGATAGCAATGATGCAGGGATTGTGACGACATTAAACGAAGCCGATCTGGATCTCGTCAGACGGGCCATGCAGACAAAGAACGTGCTCATTGCGAAGAGAGCAGTTCTGCCTTCGCGGCTAGAAGAGCATCGTGCGCTCGAGCAGCTGTTACCGGAGCCGTACAGCAACAGCTTCGCCGCAATCTTCGACACACAAGCGACTCTCGCTTCCCTCGCCCCACACTACCGAATGCGCTCGGAAGATAATGCTCGAAAGGCCGCTGAGATGATCGATAGGCTGTGCTTTGGGCATACCCTCGAGGAGCGCATGACCATCTTCAACGCGCCTGTGCAGTGGCGCGACCCCGTCGTCGAGCAGGGGATGCTCCGATTCCTCACGATGTACAATTCTGGCGAAAGCGTCGATGTCATGAAGGTGCTGGGAGAGCTCCGGCTTGACAAGCAGCTGAACAATGTGCAAGAGCTGATGAAAGCGGCGGGCGAGCCGGATTCGAGCCCGGCGATGCTGAACCATCTGGAGAGCCTTTACCGCGTGGTCATCATATACATGTGGTTCTCGCTGCGGTACCCCATGTTCTTCAACCAGCGCGACGTTGCGACGGACGTGAAGACGAAGTGTCAGGAGGCGATCGAGTGGTGTCTCGCAGGGATCAAAAATCAGAAGGGCGTGACGAGAAAAAACCGGCCACCGCAGGAAGTGAAAATACGAAATGGTGGTGAAAGATCTGCGAATGGGAGGAGAGGAACAAAGCACTCGGAAGCCATCGAATTATTAAGACGACTAAACGAAGGGCTTGGTAAATCCTAGAGTATTTGAAACGTTCGCCCCTGCTGCTGTGTCTCTTCCGCCTCGTGATCTAAGATCTTGTGCCATCTTCATTTAACTACATACAATATTATTATACTAATGTACTCATAGGCATATCTCACTCCAGATATTAATTGATCGTATTCGAATGAGCCAGTTTAGTGCTCACCGTATTCTTGTCGAGGTACGAGCGAAGTTCAAGTACATTGAAAGTGCCTCGCAGACCCCGGCCCTATTGCATCTTATGATATGAAATTCTATTGAAGCGGTGGACGAATTCCAAGGGGGAAGGTATGATAGTATGACAACAGAAAACGCCCTGTTCGTTTCTTGAGTTCATTGTCATATTATGATAGAGTGCACCGAGCTCGTAAGGGGGTTAGAATCCACACTGAGCCTAGAAAAGCCAGTGATTCAAAGTGAATTCTTAGTTGGTAAATAAGCACTGCGGCCGTCTGCAGACAAAACTACTCAGGTGGGTCAGTGCTCTCTATTCTTTGTCACTGCGCGTCGTCGTGGAAGGCGCACAGGTTGTACCATATTTCGGAGACGGCGGATCTCCCAATCCATTCTCCGCGAGCAACATCTCGTACTCCGATTCAAGGATGACACCTTCGTATTTTCTGCAAGTGTAAAGCAGGGCTGGTACTAAGCCATCAAAGCCATTCTGTCAGCACTGTATCTACGAAAACAAGAGGAATTAACGGGCGAATATATTCAAATACAGAGCTCTGGGGCATCTGGCACCTTGCAAATTATTTCGAACACTTCTCGTTGTCCGTCCTCCACACCGATTCGGATAGGATGATAGAGGATAACAGAAGGCCGAGATACCCATCCCAAAGGACTCTCCGATGAGCCCCTACAATCGACCAGCCTTGCGAAGCTGACGAACGTCGGTGATGGGCGTGCATCGACTGGGCATCCCTCCTCCAGGCCAATGGGATGGTACAGGAAAATAGTTCGCCGAAATCCCCTTTCCGATGGCCCCACCGATGAGCCCCTCCACCCAATCAACCTGGCGTGGCTGGTCTGCCACCTAACCTCCTTCGACCGGATTGGACAGAAGCGCCTTTCAAGCCAGCCTCGGACGCCGGTGATTGGCCTGCCACCGCTCCAGCCCCAAACCGTCCAGAACGAAATAAAAAAACAACCCAAATGCGTTTGTTTGTTCGACGCAAACTCCAAGGGTATATAAGAAGGGGAAGCAGAGCGTCAAAGCCCCATCGCCTCTTCGTCTCTCAACATCAGGAAGACCCTCCAGCAGTGCCGGCCTCCGGCGCCGCCCGACGCGCCTTTCCAACAGGCTCCCTGAAAGTGTCGTAGGCGTGCCCTTGTCCAACAAGTCGTTAGCACCCTCTTCGCCGGGGTACGTCGACCTGCGTCGATTCCGACATCTCATCACGAGCAGGACATTGGGATAATCGTGAGGGCAGGTATCTCAGACTGGTAGTCGGGTGAGTCCGATTCTCATGCCGCGACACTGCTTCGAGCCCAGCAAGTGTACACACGCTTGGTAGGGTTATCCCTCCAAGGCTGGGCCGTCATGTATGTGCGCTTGTCTTTGGATTTCGGATATCTTTTTTTTTTGGTCGGGAGATGGGTGCAAATACCCACACCGATCTTTTTTTTTACGGGATGGGTAGAGAAACCCACCCGGAACTGTCTTGTGTGCCTGTGTGATCTGAGAGCGACCGAACATCAATCCTTGAGCCCTTCCGCATTCGATGAATATGCCGTGAGTTGTAAGGTGACATCTGCCCGAGTTTGTCCAAGCGTCAGCCGACGATATATTATGATCCTTTTTCATTGTGAGCAGAAAAGTAAGACGAGTAGTACATACCGGACAGATCTTCTCGAATAGTATCGTCGTCGTCGAAATGTCTAAATAAACGGGATTAAGTCTTCTGATTGAGTTTTTGATCGTCAAGATCATGTAGACTGTTGAATCGTTTGTCGATAGAGAAGTATCCGAACAGATGGAAAAGGTTACTTTGTAATTACATTTGTATAAAGTGAACTTATGTATGCCGTCGAAGCATTCTGGCTGAATGGGCGAGGGGACAAGCGAGTGTAGTGCCAGCTGAGTGAGCGGTTAAGCGTCAGTCTTTCCACTATTCCTAGGAGCGACTCCATTGCCGCAACACGGTCCTTTTAAGAAAGTTGTCAGTCTTGCTAAGGACGCAGTCAATACACTACATGTCAAACTCTCCACCGTATGTACTTACCGCTCACCGAGCGAAGGTACGTGTCCCGTCAATGCTCTCTCTGAACGGGCCCAGTTCCAAACCCACATGCTAATAAAACTCAACAAGAATTAGGAACAAAACAGAAAAGACATCATAGCACGGAAAAGCGATTAAAAGAGGATCAGACGTTCAAGTTGCCGCACTGCCAGTGGTAGCCGGCCCGGGCATTGGCGTCAAAATCCGAGCAGGGCGTTTTCCGTTACCTGCCATGCGATTGACATTCACGATGATCGACATCGATATTTCTCCCGAAGCGCAAGGTTACGAGCGAGCTCGCGTGCTGCTCAATCTTAGATTGCTCGGAGAATGATCGACGGAACCAAGTTCTGACACTATTTGAAATTAGAGCAGTAGCACATCATCACATGGCTGGATAGCGGATGGAGAACATGAAGGGATAGCAAAGCCTGAGCAAATAAGAAAAATAATCCATCGGCTAGATGACGATAAAGCGAGTGCAGAGCAGGGGGAAGAAAGGCAGAGAAAGACAAGACAGCATTGATTTTACCGTTTGCCCTTCACGAGCTCGGCTACGGTGACGTTGTTCCATTTCTTCGATCTATCCTTCTTCGTCCCTCTGGTCTTCGCCCACGCTTCGAATGTTTGCATGCCGGGGTAGAGTGCACGGCACTGCGCGATCAAGCCGTCGAACTTCTCGGATTCCGGCAGGTCAGCTTGAGTTCGCGAGATGTAGACCCGTTCGATGTCAGAGATTCTGCAAGGTTGCAGATTGGATTAGACTACGTAATAGAGGGAAGGAGATGATGGTTCGTACAGATCTTTGGTGTGTTTGTTGATCGCAAGAAGAGATTTGCCGACGAAGGTGGGCACTGCGTTCAGAGGCTTGCCTGCCCCACGCGCATAGGCGTCCGCCATTTCCTGGGTAGTGAGAGCGTCGCCTATGACTACTATCGCTCGTGAAGCATTGGCTTCCGAGTCCTGAGTTAAATAATGTTAGACACTAGAAGAGTCCAACCAGTGGCGGCATACCTGGAAGACGGCGAATCCGACATGTCCGATATCTTCCGCAGCCTGATAATGAGAACACATCAGCGTCGCTAGTTCAGATGAAACTACCCAGTACGAACGTACAATTAGTTGCAGTTTCGTATCCTTTTTCAGACCAACTTTCAAGACCGTTGTCGTGATGCTTCCGATCGCACCATCAAAGTTCTCCATAAAGAACGCCGGGCGGACGAACGTCCATCGGAGACCCTCGAGCGACTTGATGTGTCGTTCTATGGCAGCCTTCGCTGCGCGGTCCTGCAGAAGGTGCTCATCATAGCCTTCGCCGCCACGCTCGACAGAGGAGAACACGAAGTGCGAGACCGCGTATTCTTTTGCGAGATCAGCAACGAGCTAGACGCGCTTTCAGTGGCATTTCAAATTGAAACGCGATGCAATCTGGCTGACGCACCTTGCCTTGTTTCTCCTCGCCCGACGCGTCTGCACCCAAGCCGGGGAACGCGAGCACCACAAACACACCCCAAATACCATTCACGCCCTCCTCATTCTCGCTTTTCGCACCCTTCCCGTCCTCGAACACTTTCCGGACCGTGTCGGGCTTGTCGAGGTCCGCCTGCACGACCTTGATGCGGTCAGAGTCCCTTGACGCGCTGACGAGCGGCTTTGCGGATGGCGATGCGGTGTTGCGAGTGAGGGCGAGGATGTGGACGTCGGTTGAAGAGGAAAGCGCTGAGTCGATGAAGGCGCGTCCCTGTTTGCCGGTGGCGCCGACGACCAGAATCGTACGCGTCTTGCTCGCTGCCGGCGCTGGCGTCGTTGTCGGCGCTGCTGGTGATTCCTCAGCCATGACTTTTGATTGAGAATTTAGAGACTGTGATACGGTGTGGCAAGAAAGAAAGGCAGGAAAAGAGGAATATTTGCGTGTGAGCGCAAAAGCGCCGTGCTATGGAAGCGCTTCTTAGTATCAATGCTATTATCAGCCGTCCCTATGACCTACTGGGTAAGAAGTTCAGCTTCAAGTTACTTCTCGTGTTCGTGATTGGAGTGAAACATAATCATGCATCAGCTTCGAATTCGCAAGCATCAGTCTTCCAAAGTTCTTTGATCGATCACTCAAGATTTACATACAATTATGTACTAGTACATAAATGATACTAGTACATTCACACCTACGCACCCGGCCCAATACACCTCTTATGTCGATTTATTCTCGAGCTGCGCATGGTCTCGGTGTGGGGAGACTTATTATATCCCCAGTCATTGTGCCTCGAACTTCCGCCGG
Organism: Trichaptum fuscoviolaceum; assembly: GCA_910574455.1. Taxonomy (NCBI): domain Eukaryota; kingdom Fungi; phylum Basidiomycota; class Agaricomycetes; order Hymenochaetales; family Trichaptaceae; genus Trichaptum; species Trichaptum fuscoviolaceum. The sequence goes on from CAJSYZ010000001.1 coordinate 1,045,090, forward strand.
GAACTTTTCCGCAGCGGCCACTGGCATGCCATCCGAGTCGTCTTCGGATCCAATTCAACAACAACTCAAAGTATTCTCATGCTTGACCATCATGTTGTTCGCGCACACTGGCAAAACGACATCTCTGGTGGATTCCAACATTCAAATGTCATAGCATCGCCGTCGCTTCGCGCACAATCAACGCTCGATGTTATGAAACGGAGCGAGCATCTCGGAGCTGTCGTCGGAGCCGCTCAACTCTGAAATTGCAACGGATATTGCGCTTCGGAGATATAAAAGAGGGAGTTTGTACTGCCAGTGCTATCAATCTCGCGTGTTGCTATCAGCCTGCGCCCATCCCTGCAGGGCTGCTCGATCGGGTGATACCAGTAGCTCCAGCAAATTGGATATCAGCGTGTCCTTTGACACACCCTTTCAACGCCTTTCCTCAGAGATCATCCCCATATAAAAAGCCTAAAAATAATGCGCACTCGGTCCGCTCGTACGTTTTTTCTTTCCCTCGCTAACTTGCCGGCCATACTGCATTCGAAAGCCAAGGTTTATATATTACTCAGTCAGCCAGCCAGCGAAACGGGACCGTGCGGGGCCCTCTGGCTTTCTTTCCACACACTTCGTCTAGCCCGAGTCTGCCCTTCGTCTCTTAACCGCCACTCACCACCAGCAAATGCTAGCGCAGTGCCAGTGCAAGTGAAGAGCTCCAAGTGCACGAGCGAGCAGCATGGCGACGCCGCAGATCCCCATCGAGTCTCTGTATGGGCTTATTCGCGACGCACACACGGTCGACCGCAGCGGAGGTGATTCAAGTTGGACTTTCTTGAGAATTTTCGGGCGGAGGTGCTCAAGGGTGTGTTTTGTCTACAGTGGCAGCCGCAGCGGCGTTGGTTTATGATATAGTCATTTGCTTGGACCAAGAAGTGAGTCCCCCAGAACCGTCATTGCTAGGACATGACTAAGTGGACTGTTGGAGTGTAGATTGAGTATATCTGGAAGTACGTTATACTGTACTTCTGTGCTGCTTGCCGTCTTACATGTCTTGTGGCGGCAGGTCATCATGGACCCCTCCGAAATTCCTCTACCTATTCTCGCGATACTTCGCACTAATTGTCCAAATGTGAGTGCTATTATGAAAATGTTGTACACTCAGATAGGAAGCTAATTTTCGATGATAGAGTGAACATGCATGGTGATCATGGCTCATCTTGCTCAAATGAAATCGATGCTAAAGTCAATTCTAGAATCGACGGACTATGATGTCACAGACGCTGTGAGTATATTGCTACCCAAGTCTCCTAAAAATGGCACTGAACTTGCAAGTAGTAGTAGGATAGCTCCCAATTTCTCCAGAAGCTCGAACTCATGATCTCTTCCGCAGCTGTCATAGTTGGACAATATTCGAAGGAGTGTGAGTGTTTGCATTTTTCCTACCCTTCTCCCAGCATGTAAACCCTCCCCCATTCATTTCGTTCGTTCGTTCGCACCCGCAGACCCAAAAAGCTGATCAACCGACCTTCTCGGGCTTCACATCTGTCTTTGATGTTTCAGCGCAGGCCAGCTCATCGTGATGGGTGTGGAGATCTCCCTGATGCTGCGTCTATACGCCTTATACAGAAGAGATATCCGAAGTGAGTGTTTTCCCGTCAGATCCTAAGGCGCCGCACGGTGTCTCTGGAAGCTTCACTGGAAACTTACTACCGCTATCCGTATCTTCCACTCTAATCTTAGTGTTAATCCTATTGGTGTGCCTTTATATCGGTATGTTTATCGCATTTTCTTTGTAATGTAAACGAAACTAATTGTGTCTCCTAGCTGAAGTGACTGTATGTATCAATCTATATCGACACGAAATCTGCATCTCATCGCAGGTATCCCCCAGGCAAACTCGACCATCCTTGGACTCGCCCTCCTTCGCTTGGTATCCGTCGCACCTCTTCGTGGTATCTTCCCACCGGGCTTTCCGTTATCCGGATGTTTCCCGACTTTCGTACCTAGCTATTTTTACTCTTACTGGTGCGTGCATCCTTCAAGCATCTGTCTGTGCGGAGATTTCCCCGGGAATGAGCTAACGTAACCGGTTCCAGGATTCCAACGTTGATTTTCGAAAGTAAGCCTGAATGCTGGCCGAAGTTTGAACAGATCCTGATTCAAACTACTGCTCCCTTGCGTTTTTTTGATACTATGAACTCATCTTTCAGGTATCCTGTTCGTGCTCATGGCCATCAACTTTGTGCAGCACGCACGAGTTCACAAGAGCCCGGTACCTCTCCTCATACAGTTTTTCCGTGATGGAACAGTGTTCTATGCAGTGTAAGTAGTGCTCCTGCCACCCCCCCTCCTCTGGCACGCTACGGCAAGGGGATTAGTTTGCTGATACAGTTTTCATTGATGAATAGCATCTTCGCCACATTACTCATACAAGTGCTACTCTATGAACTTGTTAACTCTGCATTAGCACAGGTCGCTATCGCGTACGTCATCGAATTTCTCCATTTGCGAAACTTAAATGACGCTCACCCTTCTTTGATCATCACCGTTAGTTGGGAACTTACCGTATTCTCTGTAGCCGGCTCGCGGCTGATCCTCAACCTGCGCGCGTCGGCCGTGCAAGGGTCGAGTCCGGGAATGGGCCTCGAGACGCTGGAGATGATAAAGTTCGACAAGAACCCCCAGTCGCCGTCGGTGCAGCTGGACTCCTTCTCCTCCGGCGCGCCGGGGCCAGGCGGCCTGAGGTTCAACCTGCCGTCCGGATCGGACCTCGCGTCGGGCTCGAACTCGCGGGGCGGGAGCGCGACAAGCAGCTCGGGCTACGGCACGTCGAGCGAGGGCCACGGCGAGAAGGGGCGGTATGTGCTGGACATGGGGAGTGTGGGGAGTGTGGGCAGCGATGGGACGTACGTGGGGCGGGAAAAGGGGGTGTTGGTACCGGTGCCGGAGAACGGAGCGGAAGTGACGTTCGTAAAAGACGGAGAAGCGCAGGCGAGAAGAGAGGAGAGAAGGAACGGTGATGTTGAGGCGGCGAGACCAAGTAAGACAGGCGTTGCTGACCCGGACGATTGGATGGCAGAATGGGGGAAGTTGATGTTATAGCGTCGTTAATGGTGCTTCTTGCCCTTTCTTTGTGGAATGTTTTGCTTCTCGTTAATCCTTCTTACTCCGGATTCCTAGATCATTCTCCGTTTTGTCGTCGCTTGCTTTCTATTTGTACTATAGTGTACACTCGCTATCGCGCTCTCGTTGTAATACATACATAAAGATACACAGGATGTTCTTTGCTTACATGACATTTAGGGAATTCTGGCAGTACCAAGATAACAGAATTACAATAAAGGTACAGTGGGGCAGGTGCAAGGATCTTTGTGAGTGTCAGAGGCGGGTGAATCAACAAGTGGGTAACAGAGGAGGCACGTCCATCTGGGACATTTCTTCCGTGAACTCGCCCATCTCGCTAAGCGTCTCAATGAACAGGTCATCGAAAGACTGTTGCAAGCCCAGTCGCTCGAGCGCCTGTTCCAGGTCGTCGGCGCCTTCAACATGGAGGCCTTTCTCCAGCCATTCCTCGAGGCGCGCTGACCCCCCTGCAAGGATACTCCGCAAGCGCGTGCGGTCCGTCTGACTGACAGGCGGTGCGCCTACGAGGGAGAAGTCTGCGTCCAAGGTCGTGTTGGATTTCGAGAGGGGGATTTGTACCTCGACGTCGACGCCCTCCCGCGCGTCCGGGTCCCAGGCCTGGGCGCGCAGCACGGCACACCACCCGCTGTCGAGCTCGGTGAGGAGCGCGAGGAGGTGCGGGAGCGCGGGTGCGGTGGGCGCGTAGCCCGCGATCGACGTGAGGACCTCGCCGGTCAGGCGGAGGAGGAAGGCCGTGCGCAGGGCGGCCTGGGACGGGGCCGTGGGCGGGATTTGCAGGATGAGCGCGAGGAGGGTGTGTGCGGCGTAGAGGTAGTCGTCCAGCGTCGGAAGTGTCGAGGTGGGATGCGACCTTGGGGATGTGCCGTGTGTTAATACTAATATGCCCTGTGCGTACTACGAGAAACAACTCACCGTTTCTTGAAATTACGGGTGATGTCGAGGAACTTGTCTTCGATGTAGTCTATGAGCTTGCGTTCTTGCTTAGAGGTCAACGCTTGGGTTCTAATATGATTTGATTCGGAATGGCCGTTTCTGTTGTCACCGTTCTCATTAATACCAAGTACTTGAGTCGATGCCTTCGGAGAGTGCATTTGGTTCAAATGAAGATACACACAGGACACTAGTAGTAGTGCCAGTGCCGGTGACACACAACTGAACTTCCAAGTTGAACCAAATACTCTTCCGAGTCGGCTCCGGATTCCCACGATCTATTTATTTCCTCTCCGAACCATCATATAGAACAGGAGGATCTACGGTCATGGTAGCATTCATCAAAGTAAGCATACCATAAATTCTAATGCATGGAATAGATATAGCATCGGAAGAGATACGAATTAGGCATCGTCAAACTTTCGCGTACAACATCAAGGACTCGGATCTGGGGCTTCGGAATGAACCTAAAAACGATGCTATTCAATATCCAACGGCCACCGAGCGCCGACTATTCACTGTAAACTCTGGTGCAGAGCAGACGGATTGCCTGAGTAGCCTTGATGACTTGACGCCTTGGTGCGCTGGTACGGGGTTCAGCGGGAAGCGAGAATGTCGTTGAGGAAGCCGGGATGCCTCCGAATAGCATAGATTAGCTTAGAAACAACATAGTCAATCGTATCGGTGAGCTGGGAGCAAACTTAAAGAAGTGAAGTGGAACCGAGCAACATAGTAGTGAATGTCGTCAATACGCCAAGGATTTTTCTCCTCTATATTGAAACTCAGCAGCTGTCAACATAAAATGCTGGACTTCTTTTCCTTTTTCCCCTCTTCTCCTACCTTCATGCACATTACACGCTTTCGTGCAATAAGGCGCGCAACAAAAGAACAGTCGATATAATGGAAGAACTCAAGGAGGTTTTGGTCGGCAGAGGCTATTGGTGACGGCGATGACATAGCTTGATTGGACTTGAAGGACAGAAGAGCAGAATAAGAGGCGAGTAAGCCTGCAAGAAGGAAAACATAGCCGCTGATGATAAGGATTGGCAGGAAAGAGAGATTCTGTTGATGTGCTGGTGATGGTATTTAGCGAGGAGAGGGCCAAGACCAGGGCCGGACTGGCGGCAAGGTCCGGCGGAACTGAATGCTGGACTCTGCTGATTTCCCCAAGGTTGTTTCCCATCCCTTCTCGCCCTTTCCAGTCATCGTTGACAGTGTCATTCCATGGACAACGTCAACGTCGACGACAGCATCCTCTAGCTCACTGCTCACGCCCGACGGACGTGTTGCCCAGCACTGCGCTGCGCAGCGAACAGGGGCCAGAATTGGTTGTGGCTTGGTTATCTCTCCACCGGGACGTCATTTGCGGTCGAGACAAAGTTCGCTGGGATAATAACCATCTTACTGAGACCGGAGCATAAATTGCAGTGAGAGACATTCACTAACTTGGACGCTTATCAACTGACTTCTGACTCACTTGTTGTATTTGTAGCCAGTCAACACCTGACAGCGCGATGGCTCCCTCGGCCTCTCACCTCCAATACCTGCCTTCATCCTCGAACGCAACTCTCTCTCCCCTCCACCATCAAGCAGACCACCATCACGAGCCCGACATGCTCGCCTGGTCGCGTCTGCCGACGCCTATCCCACACGATCGCCTCTCGCCACCCCATTCTGGTTCCAGTTCTCCGAGACTCACAATCTCCACCTCCCCTTCCACCGGTGCAACGTCCGCGAACGGCTCGTACGCGCTGCCCTCGCCGCTGCCTTCGCCACTCGAGGCGTCGGGCTCCGATAAGCAAAGCGCGCCTGCGAGCGGAAGCAAAACGGCGGCTTTCTTCGCTTCGCCTTTCAAGTCGGCCGGGCCTACCCCCGCTCCTCCTCCACCTCCCCTACGGCCTCTTCCAACTCGGTCGACGTCGCTCAACATCACCGTCGAAGCATCTACTCCGCAGCCCCAGCTTGTGGAACCGGAACCAACCCCAACCGCATCGCGGTCCGCCACAGCCGACTTCTTCTCTTCTAACGGGTCCACATCTGCCTGGCGTCCGACACCTCCACCGTCGATGAAGTCGAGTACATCCAGTGGGGGCAGTTCATCTTCGAGAGAGCCGTCTCCGCCACGCTTGCCACCTATATCGCGTTTCTTTCCGTCTCGGTACACGAGTGAAGCCAACCGTATCTCAGACGACGAAGATCTAGACTACGGGCACACTGGTGGTTATGGAGCTGGGCAGTTGGAAGAGAATGAGAGGAAATTTGATAGAGATCACACGAAAAACGGTAAGAAGAAACTCGTCCCGACGAGCGGAGACTGGGAAACAAGCTTCAAACGCGCATTTTTGTCTCTCGCAAAGAAAGTCGATCCACTGCACACACATTCTCATGCTACAACGTCTCCGACACGAGAACGAGAACGCACGATCTCGCCACCGCCGTCGCTGCGACGAGACGCGAGCGAGGCCGTCAGTTCCGACACAGTCGTTGAATCCCCACATATTCCATCATATCCGATCGCGTCGGGCAATGAGCACGCGCACGAAATAGAACAAATTCCGCATCCTATGGCAACTTCCCCGACCACCTTACATCCCTATCCTTCTCCCATTCTTGATCAGGAGAGTCATCAATACGATGCACAGGCGCAGTATCCGAGTCCCCCGCATCTCCACGTTAGCCGCGCAAGTCACGCGCACACGTCGACGCACGTTCCTTCATACGCTTTTCCCAGTTCGCATTCACATCCGCTCTCACCTTTGCACCAACCCCATTTGCATGGATCACATGCGCATCATGCTCATCCGATCCGGCGAGAAACCCAGCATCAGGATATTGCGCCTTTGTCCCTTCCGATACCTTCAAAAACTGTTAGCACGAATCGATCACCAACAAGCGATGATGAAGTCGCTGATTCGGCGGAAGCGGACGAGAAGACAGGGCCGTACCATTCCGGTTCGATTCTGTCTGCCGAGTCTGGAGATGAAGGGGAGAAAGAGAGGCAGGATGGAAGCGGAAGGGCATCGAAAGTGAAGTTAGAGCTCATTCGTCCTCTTGGGGAGGGCGCGTTCAGTAGTGTGTGGCTAGCAAAAGACACGACAGGCGAACTTGCTCGCTCTCATTCTCGGTCGCTTTCGCGGTCGCGGTCACGCAAGCATGCACGAAATGATTCCTCCGCATCCAATGCATCCTCGGAACTCGGGAGTTTGGTTGCGCCAGAAATTCTGGCATCGACGCGTGTCGGGGCGCAGCGTGGAACTATTGGGTTAGGAGCAGGCTTCAGGCGAAAGAGCGAGAGTCGGGCGAAGAGAAGGAGTGATTCAAAGCAGATGCACGGGATTAGGCCGACGGCGAGCGTAGGGCTGGGATCAACGGGTGTCGGGTACGTTACCAATCACCATGACGCGGATGCGGAGGAGTTGAGCGTGAACAACGTTGGGGATCGAAGTGAGCGTAGTGCCGACCATAGTGTGCTTTTAGATGAGCTCGACGGCGAGGGCGCGAGTGTTGCTGCTGCGGGTGGTGCGAGGTCTGGTGGCGTAGAAATGTTTTCGCCGATCGATGAAACGAAGGAAAGGAGCACGAGTGGTGTGCGTGCAGACGAGCAGGATAAGGGTACTGTGGTCGCGGTGAAGATGATGAATCGAGCACTTTGCGATGCAAATGACAGGACGAGGATCAGTTTCGTGCGTGAGGTGGAGGTGCTTCGGGTACGTCTATATTCACCTTCTGTATACATTATGATGTTAACAACACACACAGCACATCTCACACCCGTCCATCGTCTCGTACCTGCATTCATTCACCACCCATACTCACCATGCGCTTGTTCTCGAATACGTTGGCGGGGGCGAACTCTTTACTCTCGTCAACTCAGACTCGGAGTATACACGCGTGACCGAGCCCGCAATCCGGCGTATGTGGGGTGAGCTTGCTCGGGCAGTCGGTTGGATGCACGGCGTCGGACTTGTCCATCGCGACATTAAACTCGAGAGTGCGTATCACATTGTTTTTTATATTGATTTGCGGGTCCTAATGATTAACATTTTTGCATTGATCGATTCTAATTATATTAAATTGATGACGTCAGATATTCTGCTTACGTCAAATATATTTGCTTCCGCCGGACCCGTGGTTTTGCCTCCGCTGCACTCCCCTTTGGTCAAGCTTACGGACTTCGGCCTTAGTCGATTCATTGATCCTGCGTCGCCGATGCTCTCGACACGTTGTGGTTCCGAAGCATATGCTGCTCCAGAGCTCGTCTTGAGGCGTCCATTTGGACCGCAGGGGGCGAATGAAGGGTACTACGATGGGCGAGAGACGGACGCGTGGGCATGTGGGGTTGTTTTATACGCTCTTGCGACTCGACAATTACCGTTTGATAATCCCCCGCCGTGGTACCCTTCGTCGAACGCTCCCTCACGCGCTGGGAGTCTAAAATCGCAGAACGGGCGCAACGCGAGAGACGGACCAGTGCCGGGAGTGGGCGGGGATAGTTTGAAGGAAGCGATGGCGCAAAGTAAGGCGAGGAGAGAGATGCTGATGCGTATCGCGCAGTGCGAGTACTGGTGGCCGGACGAGGCAGAGTCGGAAGGGTACTGTGTCAACTCCTCAGCGTCTTCCGTATACTCGGCTTCCTCGGAAAATGGGCACGATTTGGGCGACCATCAGGATCGCGAGCGAGTCGGTGAGGGGGAGCTGCTTGAACCGACTCCGACTACGCGCCTTGCGAGCCCGGACCTGAAACGTGTGGTGGGACGACTGCTGGTGAGAGATTCGAGGAAGCGTGCGCGGATGCTTGAGCTGTGGGACGAGCCGTGGTTGCAGGGGGAGGGTGCGCCCGCCCCGCCCCTCGTTGCGCTGAGAGCGAGCCGCTCGTCGAGGTCGCTGAGGTCTGCAGCTGGTGGTCCGGCGCCTATCGCTGCGTCTCCATCAGCGGAATCAGATGGGCTTGCGACTGCGATGAGCGATGAGGCGTTCGAAGAGGAGGAGGAATTCGAGGACGCGATGGAGGATGACGGAATGTTACTCGATGAAGAGCATATCGATAGCGTTGCGACTCAGGAATTCGCCCCGGCCTGATATATCCACTGTTTGCTCAACCTTTCCATTTCTCGGACGAAGAGGCGCCGAATCAACTAGCATCTGCCTTTGCGACTACGGTGAACCTTCCCCCCCCCCCCTTCGAAAAACATTATAGGCTATCTATCCCATATTTATTCGCCTCTTACTGCATGTACGACGACGAATACGTGTGTGTGTTATTAGCTGCCCCTTCCCCCCATGTGTCAATGTCCCTGTGTTCTAAGCGCTCGTGTTTCAATATCGTTTCATCTGGTATTTTTTTTTCTTGCTCCTCTATACTTTTGAGTTATTTTTTTTTCTTTGCGCTTCTCTGTTCTCTTAAGGTCCTTCATTCTCTTTTATTTTTTTTCTCAATACAATTCAGTTCTCTTCAATCCCAATTCAATGCAATACTACATCACACTTTATATACTTACATGACCCCTACATTCGTATTCCTTCATTATCCATCATCTTGAGTCCGAGTCAGACTAATGTCTCCCTTCGTTTTGTTCCGTTTCAATTGTTTGCAATATGGTATATTAGACGTGCAATGACATAGCGACTTTTCCTTGCAATTGAAGGCCTGATTGATGCGTTTGTTGAAAGCGTATCGAGAATATCAATTCACCAGATTCTGGATGTGAATTAAGATCGATCATCGCCATAGATTGGGGCTTGAGAGTGTCTACTCTAGAATCAGCAGAATTCCTTGCTATTAGTAATCGAAAATAGGAGTCTGCCCTGAACATATTGAGGTCACCCGTTCGGGATTGAGGTCAACCTTTTAAAGTAATCGAAGTCAACCCAAGGAAGTAATCGAAGTCAACCTTCTTATTTAGTAGGAAGTAATTGATATCAACCTAAAATAGTATTCCAAGTCAACCTCTTTTTAAATATGCGTCAACCTTTTTCAAAATAGAAGTCAACCATTTTCGAATTAGATATCAGCCAGTTTAAAAATAGAGGTCAGCCGTTTTCAAAATGGAAGTCAACATTTCGAAGTTTTCCATATCAACCCGCCAAAGTAAAGCAAATCAAACTGAAAGTATTTGAATCCAACCGATCCAAGTAATGTAACTCATCCTGTAAGTAATGGGAGCCAGCCCAACAGAGTATCACAAATCAGCCTGTCAAAAATACAAGTCACCCAGAAAGTATTCAATATCAACCCGTCTGAGTATTGCAAGGCCACCTGCAATAAATATAAGTCAGCCTGAAAGAATTCTAAAACAGCCTAAAAGAATTTGAAACCAGCCGAAACATATATTGCAAGTCAGCATTCAAGATATGTAAGTCAGCCTGAAAGTATTTGAAGTCAACCTTGACGAGTAATGCAAACTACCCCGTCAGAAATACTGGTCAGCCCAAAAGTAATGTAAGTCAACCTTTGAGTATTTCAACACACCCAGAAAGTATTTGTTATCAACCTGACTAAGTAATAGTAGTCCGCCTACAAGAAATATAAGTCAACCCAAAAGTATTCGAAGTCAGCCTTGTAAAGTAAACCAAGTCAGCCTGCAAGAATTGCAAGTCACCCAGAAAGTATTCGGAACCAGCCCAGGCAAGTAATGCAAGTCAACCTGCAAGTATGCGAAGTCACCCTGAAAGTATTCGGAACCAACCGAGGCAAGTAATGCAAGTCAACCTGCAAGAATTCGAAGTCAACCTTGACAGAACAACTAGGACAGAATATGCTATATCTCCTCAACCACTGATCCGTTTTCTACGAAACTATCACGATTCGAAAGCTCTCTGAAAGTAGAATATTGTAACGGATACGCAAAACGGCGTTTGGAGAAAATTTCAATTGCGCGTGGATGAAGAGTTGTTGACCACGTATACTGTAATTATTGCGAGGCAGACTTGCTGCGACTTCATGCAGCCTTATTCTCTCTGTCTGAAATGACACAAACAATGGTATCTGCATTCAACCAAGACATGTACAATCACTTACTCATATGATCGACTGCAACGTTTATAGGGACACATCCTAAGTCGAGTACTTTGGCACTGAGCATTTCTGTAAGAAGTGACATTGAGTCTTCTGCTTGCACAAGGAATTAACACAAATCTACTCCAACGCATTAATACATACCATGTATGGTATCTCAGAGAACAACCTTTTCGACAGTCGCCCATAATGCTCCTCCGCCGGCGTATGCAAGCTTCTTGTCAGCATCAATGCGTACGCCATTTAGGTGACTGATGATGCACCAGAAGCACTATGACCACTACCATGAACGGCAAGAGGGATATTTTCGGAAGAGGCTTACTTGATAGCGGTCGCAATGTCTTCGTCATTCTGGAAGGCAATGATCCTTGCCCTCTTGACCGAGCAGGCTGACCACTGTGATATGGCTTGCTCGTATTCAGGGTGCTCAGAGGTGATGATATCCCCATGAAACTGCTGTTTAAAGGTCTCGAAAGAAGACATGCTGTCAGACGATAGCGCGGGAAGAAGCCGAGGGAGGCACTGGTCCTTGACGAAGAGGTGTAACAGATCTTGCGACAGCTTAAATAGTTCCAGGCCAAGATCCAAAACACAGCAGTTATTCATGACCATTGCCCCGGAAAGCTTGGGTCCGCGATCAAGCTCCAGGGTGGTGATTTCAAACGAGGCGGCAAAAAGTGGACTTTCTGAGCCCTTCTAACCCGCTTTTCCCGAATGGCGAGAGCATTGAGGGTAAGAGTAGTTACACGGAACAGCATTGTCAGGCAATCCTACGCAGACATTTGTGCCACTGGAATGGAAAGAAAGTTGAAGGCATTTGTTGCGCATGCACAAAATTTGCCCAAAGCGAGAAGATGGACGACGGGTTTTGTGTTTGTTTGTTAAAACTCTGCCGAAAATCATGCTAGGGCATAGGTAACCACTGCAATATTTATACTCATGTTCCACAAGGGCCATAAAAGGATCATTGGTTCTCTCTGCTAAATATCACTGTTCCTATGGCGATGAAAAGAGGAGGTCGACACATCACAGTTGGAAATAAGTGCATTAAATAGCATAATATTACACATGGTCATAAAGGCGACAGGTCTGTCCTACATTCCTCTTATAAAACATCATTTTACAATCACTGAACTGTTATGAAATAGTAACATCAACGTCGTATCATGATAAGAATTATAAACATGAGCTACTTAGCTTCATCTGACCTATAGTTGCCACACTCAAAGATGTAGCATGATTGCGGCTTTATAACGGGTTATCATTGACGGACATACATCATGATGTGTGTTGGATCACTTACCCTTTTGGAAACGGAGCACTTGAATTAGAGCCACCCTTGATATTGCATCACAACGTGTGTTGGAATAGCTACCTATCTTGCATCGGAGCATTAGATGGTCCGAGTAACTGAATCACAGCAGCGTATCCAATGAAAGCTGATAGGGGTGATAGCTTCTAATGAGTTCGCCGCGCACTTGTAAGCCGTGTATTCACTCACGAATAGACTTCCTTCATCCAAACAGTCACAAGGTCCCTCCCTTCACCCGTCACGAACTCCCATGGTGTCCTGGTATAAGAACTGAGCCTGGTACGTTCGTCGGAGTGAAGATGGCACTTACCATAGAGGCCCATAAGGTGGTCGCGGCCAGTGGGGACGGAGATGTGGGTGTAGTCTGCTTGTTCCATTAAGGTGGTAGCAGACCCTTGAAGTGGACAGGGCATTCCACATACGCACTTGCGAGGCCTCAACCTTAAGAAAAGGGGATGAGTCCTGAGGCAAGGAATGAACACTGTCCGCAGATGTGTCCGAGGTGGCCGCAGCCATGTTGAGGGAAAAGACGCCTTCCGCAGAGGCGTCCGGGTGGCCGCAGCCATGTTGAGGGAAAGACGCATTCCGCAGAGGCGTCCGGGAGGCCGCAGCCAGAGGAAGGGGAAGAACACGTTCCGCAGACATGTTCGGTGGCCGCAGCCAGAGGAAGGGGAAGAACACGTTCCGCAGACATGTTCGGGTGGCCGCAGCCAGAGGAAGGGGAAGAACACGTTCCGCAGACATGTTCGGGTGGCCGCAGCCAGAGGAAGGGGAAGAACACGTTCCGCAGACATGTTCGGGTGGCCGCAGCCAGAGGAAGGGGAAGAGCACGAGATAAACATGAGACTCAACACGGGACATTGCGCTTCGCACAGTGTCAGTTGGGTGTCACGACGTGACATATCCCTCTTCCCCTTTGGGGCGCATCCCGGGGATTTCCCTGAATCCCGCCGGGATATCTTGCCCTCGGGAAATATCCCGGGGCATTCCCTTCGGGATCTCTCCCTTTCGGGATTTATCCCGGGTTCTTACCTTATGGACTTTCCCGAAGTCTCTCATCCTCTTGTCTTTCCTCATGTTCCCCACCTGTTTCCCTCATTCCTCCTTCATTACTCCGATTTACCAATGCCCCTACACATGTTCTGTCACTCCTTTGTTATTCCTTTCCAATTCCTGTCTTAGTCTTACATGTGTGAGGCCTCATTGCCTACCGCATTGCCCACATCCCCGATTTTCCCACGCTTCCGGAATCCCGGTATCTCTGTCCTTTCTCTATATAAACCCATAGCATTTGTACATAGATACCTTGACTCGAATATCATAAGTCTTTGGGCCTAGCTAGTGGCCAGGCTTTCGAGATCCACCATGCCTTTGTCTTGTCTCCAAATCTAGCTTGCTTGTTGTCTAGTGCTCTAGACTATCTTTTGTGTTTGACCCGGACGTCTCGAGCCTTGCGCGGGAGCACCCCGAAGTCCCCTCGTCGTCGGTCACCCTTGTCAGATGCCGGAAGCCCCGGATCCTGGTTATACTCGTCTCTCGTCTCTATTCTCTTTGCTTCGCTCTTAGATTCGATCTCGCAGGACATCATGTCTCGATAGGCATGATCTCATTTGTTTACAATAGACAAGACACCACAAGGCATGCATCGGGTCCAAGCCTGACAGTATATTCGAGTCCTGACAGTATATTCGAGTCCTCCTACTGCGAGTTCGAATTGCTGACTCCCTGCGGGGAGCATACCTTCTAGATGAATATTTTCTTTACTTTATCTTCCCATTAATCATACATTTTACTTCAAATTCTAATATCCAAGTTCCTGCGTGAATGCGCGCAGTTCATTCGATGTAGCGCATATGCGCTTTCACCCCATCCAAATCCGGCCATCACTTTCTCCTCACTCCCCCACCATCGATTTCAAGAACACCCCCTTCCTCCCTTTTAAACCCCAACAAAAACTTCTGAAAACCTCGTTTTACCCCTCCTCTTTAAACTTCTGAACTTTTTCCCCCGCAATTCTCACTATTTCCGGCCCCGCAACATGCGCAAGATGACGACCCCCCCCCCCCCCCCCCCCCCCATACTTTGACAACTCTCACCTCGAAATCCATGTCCTCCGCATCAACAATCCACGCGATCTGCTTGAGACATTCCCACTGGACTCTGGATGCTGCTGGGAATGGTTTCTGAGGACTGGAAGAACTACTTGATATTCAGATCGAGAATTGCGGTGGTGCGTTCTCGTCAAGGAGGTACAGGCAACGCCTCAGACGCTTTGGAAACAGCAGCCTCCGGGCTGTCTGAATTCATTGGCAATGACAGGACCGCTCTTCGCGAGTCGTCCTTGTCTGTCGCAGAATCATTTGTCAACGCAGAGTCGATTGCCCACCTCTGGTTTTCCGACCGAACCCCCTGCGTGCTTGCGCACGCATCCCATCAACATCTGCGTCTTCGCCACTTCTTGAAGGCCCGGGATAAGAGGGGAGATAGTAAACCCCTATCTCTCACATTTGACATCCCGAAAATCATTCTCGCGACTTACTCTGGTCGCCGCCGTCTCCTGGTTGAAGTTTTTCGACTCGAGCAATGCCTGCGGCACTACTGGAACCCCCGCTAGCCCGCGCGGACGACTGGACCAAACAATCGCTGGCGCGCTGCGCGACTTCTCCAATGTCTCCTGGTTGGAGCTCGCAAACTCGAGCGATGCCTACGGCGGTATTGCCATCCCCGCTGGCCCGCACGGACGACTGGAGCAAACAATCGGCGACGGGTCGCCTCCTTCGCCTTTAACCACGATTGGCACGGTCATGTATTGCCTTCAAAGCGTCTGCGCTTGCAATCTACGGGCGCAAACCCAATTTCCGCAGTTCTCGCCGTCCTGACACGTCACACGGACGATTGGAGCAAACAATTGGAGGTCACGAGCGGTGTCGCCAACCTCGCCCTCATCCACGTCGCCCGACTACATGTATTGCCTTCAGAGCGTCTGCGCTTTCGATTGACGGCGCGCACGCCTCACACCGACGGACGATTGGAGCAAACAATCTGCAACGTTGGGCGGACTGCAGATACAAAGGTTGAAGCTTGCCAATCGGACCGACAACTATGGCACTGCTGGATGAAGTTGCACCCAGTGCCATAGTGGACCTTTGCTTATGGATGCCTTTCCAACACATCCACTGATTGGATCCCGCTCTAACTTGGAGGATATGTTGGTGGAACTGGGTAGATTGGTTGGGCGAAGTTTCAGGGCTATCGGTGCAGTACTTGTCGCTCTACATCACTTTTAGTGCTCACCATATTGGCATTGAGTCACACCCTCATTCCTCAACATCCATCGATTCGTTCCCGATCTCCTTGCGCACACACGTTGTTCTACACTAGGACACACACCTCACGAAGTTTCGAATGTGTCGGAGACGAATTGGGGCTTTCAGACTGTTATCAGTGCCAGACCTCACCCTCACCATACATTTTCGCCTCTCTTCGACGATTGCGAAGCAACTACTGGGCCGCTTTCTGCGCGCAAGACACCATTCTCTTCTGCCAGTCGCACTCTTT
Organism: Trichaptum fuscoviolaceum; assembly: GCA_910574455.1. NCBI lineage: Eukaryota > Fungi > Basidiomycota > Agaricomycetes > Hymenochaetales > Trichaptaceae > Trichaptum > Trichaptum fuscoviolaceum. Next base: position 1,061,031 of record CAJSYZ010000001.1, read on the forward strand.
CCATACGTGCAACAATCGCGCCGATCCGCTGAGTTTTGAGCTCACGGCGGTCTTGTTGGCTCCACACTGTCACCACCACACCTTCCCCCTTTTGGCCGAAAAGATCGCCCATAACTTGGGATCGATTCGCGCCTTCACAAAATCAAAACCACCCCCATCTGCGTCTGCTTCCGGGCTTTCCTATCGCCCAACTCCCGCCTGAATCGACGCAAAACTCATCAATCGCCGGCAACATCTTCGGGACAACATCCATGTCATTACCGGGCCACTGCTGTCGAAACCCTGAACCATAACTCGGGCTTGATTCAAGCCTTCACACAACTAAGGGCACCTTCATCTTCATCTTCTCGGGGGCTTCCCTATTGCCCAATGTTCACTCGAATCGGCGCAAAACTCGTCGATCGCTGGCAATAACTTCGAGACAGCCGGGTTAGCAGCAACATTTGATAGCTCGCCGCCTGTACACCCCATTCTTGGCTGCACTCTCAACTGTTGTTGCTCACTCTGGCTCTTCCTTTGACTTGCCCATTTCTCTTATCCACGGAGGATATTTGCTTGCGCATAGCAGAATTGCGCAATCTAAGAAAACACACCCTTTCCATGGTATCTGTGGCCTTTCCTCTTGGACAACAACCAGCTCCGTCATATGTTGGGGAACATCTGACATATCTTCCCTCATCACAACATTGGTCCACAACGCTGTACTCCCGTTGTCTTTGCACATGCGCAGACGGGACCTTGGCCTCGACGGGGCTCGGCCGTTAAGGGGGGGCAACACTGTCACGACGTGACATATCCCTCTTCCCCTTTGGGGCGCATCCCGGGGATTTCCCTGAATCCCGCCGGGATATCTTGCCCTCGGGAAATATCCCGGGGCATTCCCTTCGGGATCTCTCCCTTTCGGGATTTATCCCGGGTTCTTACCTTATGGACTTTCCCGAAGTCTCTCATCCTCTTGTCTTTCCTCATGTTCCCCACCTGTTTCCCTCATTCCTCCTTCATTACTCCGATTTACCAATGCCCCTACACATGTTCTGTCACTCCTTTGTTATTCCTTTCCAATTCCTGTCTTAGTCTTACATGTGTGAGGCCTCATTGCCTACCGCATTGCCCACATCCCCGATTTTCCCACGCTTCCGGAATCCCGGTATCTCTGTCCTTTCTCTATATAAACCCATAGCATTTGTACATAGATACCTTGACTCGAATATCATAAGTCTTTGGGCCTAGCTAGTGGCCAGGCTTTCGAGATCCACCATGCCTTTGTCTTGTCTCCAAATCTAGCTTGCTTGTTGTCTAGTGCTCTAGACTATCTTTTGTGTTTGACCCGGACGTCTCGAGCCTTGCGCGGGAGCACCCCGAAGTCCCCTCGTCGTCGGTCACCCTTGTCAGATGCCGGAAGCCCCGGATCCTGGTTATACTCGTCTCTCGTCTCTATTCTCTTTGCTTCGCTCTTAGATTCGATCTCGCAGGACATCATGTCTCGATAGGCATGATCTCATTTGTTTACAATAGACAAGACACCACAAGGCATGCATCGGGTCCAAGCCTGACATTGGGTTCATAAGGAAAAGAAGAAGGTGATAAGGAAATGCCCAACGCGAGGAACAAATGATGAAGAGACATTGAAGGCTGTACATTGCGCTTCGCGCAGTGCATGCTAGTGGCGAGGTGGTGATGAAGGAAAGCTTGAGTGAAAAACGGAACTTAGGCAAAAATCTCGAACGCCGTGCTTACATAATTCATGCAACGGCGTGGCAATTTTCGCCTACAGTTCAACTTAACTTTTGCTTCCGTGTCTTCACATCGGACAGCAAATTTGCTTCCGCTATCTCGATCTATTACTTGTTATTGCCATCTCTCACTATTATTGTCATACAGCAGAAGTCTGTATCCTTTCCTTCTTCATCTTCATGGACACCTGGATCCGGAGCCTAGCTCGAAGAGCTTGGCGCAAGGATGACCAGTACTGACGTCCATGTCGTTCTTGCCCTTTCCCTTAGCTTCTCTTCCAATGGCCCCCGCAAGAAGTGGTGGACGGGGTCGCGGAGGTCGTGGAGGTGGCAATGGGGCTAAGAGGGGTGGAGGAACACGATCGTCAGTGGGTGGGGATGCACCACGAAGGCCATGTAAGCTATTGTATCTTGTGTCGGCATATTTTCGTCCCACTTACCCTCTGTGCTTACAGTGATTACTGGACATGTACCACGAAGGTCATGTGAGCTACCGTATTTTGTGTCGGCTTATTTTCGTCCCATTTACCTTCTGTGCTTACAGTGATTACTGGAGGAAAGGCGCCTGCAATGCTGATTACGCCTTCCGATGACATAGGTGTGTGTATCATATAACTCTTATCTTCGTCCTCTCATCTGATTGTCTCTTGAAGAAATATCCACTGGAAGCGATGGCGGCCATGTGGCGCAAAACTCCGCACCATTCCATCCACTACCTCCCAAGCCCGAACTCAATATGGAGAGGCAAAGCACGCTGGATCCGGCAGCTATGGAGATTGACTTCGGTATGGATAGCGGACAGGTGAGCGACTGTTTCACAGGGTACAAGACGTTTCGGCTTATGTCAATTCTACTTTTCTTTTATTAACGAAGACAGATGATGTGAGTATTGGTTGACATATTCCAAGCACTTATTAACCTCCTGTCTGTAGCATTGCTGCTGGTGTCACGATGGCGGTGAACTCTATCCCTGTACCAAAAACAGTTGCCCACTCGCCATGTGTCCGACTGTGTTATGGTCGAGGAGACGAAAAAGCAGAACTTCAGCTGTCCCTCGTGCTGGAACAAACATGTGAACACGGTGTATACGCCCGGTAACGCGCCATGCAAATATCCAGTGGGTTCTGCAAATTCAGTATAAAGATGTCTTGTTGATCAATTTCCGTAGTGGGAAATTCGCCGTCCCTGCTCCGTTCGTGATTACAGATCAGGAGTGAACACTTCTCCTTTACTCATCATTAATCTCACACTATCTTCTGTGGAGCATCTCGAAATGCGCAGAATCTTCTATCACATATTGAAGTCTTCGTATCAACAGAAATCAGAAGATGTGAGTTTTTCCGTTTGTGTTGCAACCGACTCGTCTTTATTTTGATTGATAGCTGCGCTATGTGCATATTACTTTTGACAATGAAAACACCGATCTGGAGGAAAAACGGGAAAAGGTGCTTTCGGAAGTCGATTCCGACATCAGTTACCGTCGCTTCAAGAGGGTTCTCGTCTTCATCAACTCTCACACAAACCCGGAAGGGCTGATTTACCACACCGTCCATGGTGCCACTGACTTTGATGAAGTAAGCAGCATGATCCCATTCGTGAATGGCCCTTCCTGACGTTTTTCAGTTCTTCAATTGGCTGATTTTACACGACCTTGAGAACTTTCTGTTCGAGCGTGAGACCACGTTGGTGTTAAACTGTTGTGGGTCTTATGTTAAGAGTCCCCTCCAGATGTCAAACATACACGATCTGACTGCACGGTGAGGGCCTAACTATCTGAGTTATATTCTTACCTCTAACCTTCCTTCAATTCCAGCGGTATTGTGAAGAATATCATGTCTTTTGTTGCGGAAAAGTTTCAACCGAGCCTCGCCACGCATCTTGTGACGGAGACTCTCTATGAGATTTTTATGTCCCGTAAATCTTTCGTCCATGCGTTGGAGAAGCATCTTGCTGGTAGTGATGTTGGGAGTCACGCTCACATCAACCTCTTCAGTGTCGATGGCTGGCGCACGTACATATGGGGTTCTGGAACCAGTCGTCCTTATGGCACCCTTCCGGACATTTCTTGCATCAAATGTGGATTGATTCTGCCATGGCGTAAGGATTTTGATGGAAAGAGTTCAAAGAACTCTTCAGGCACAGTGAATCTTCGATGCCGGCTATGCAAGTATCGGTACGGAACAGTGGTATGTCCTTCAGGACTCCAACCCATACATGAAAAGTCGGCGCAGAAGTGGTATTATCGTGTTATACCCAGGACTGGCACACCATGAATCACCTTCCTTGATGTCGCGGCACAATGGAGCTTCTGGTCTCTCGTTCGTCTTACTCGTCAGTTTCGTTTCCCCGTTATTCATCGTTTCGGTCTGTTCTGCACTTTCATGTTATGGTGACTTCCGTATGACAGTGTTTGTATCAAAAGAAATGTGTGAATACGTTCCTTAATATCTTCATCTTCATCATTTAGGACACCACTCTACCCCAGTGTCATCTACGTTTTGAATAGTTATGTATGTACATAGAGTCTGCCGATGAAAAATGACTACCATCTTCGTTTTCTTTCTCTATTTAGAGTGCTAAATATCCTTATTCGTATGTTGACCAAGTACATGTTCTATATAAATAACATTTACTGATTATCACCCACGAGGCGAGCTGGGTATAGACTAAATTCGGTTGCGAAGAGGGGTAAAAGTGGTCCGATTTCTTATCTGCTACAGTACGTGGGCACTTCTCCTATCCTCAACCACATCCTGACTTCCAACCCCTTTCTAGGCTTTACTCGCATTCAATGGAAAGTGAGTCCCTTTGTCTATTGATGGCGACCGGCGTTTTGCTAATTGATTTGAGCATTACTTCAGGTTCTTCGATACCGCCATCCGTTATGGTGGCGAAAGAGAAGTACATACTTGAAAGACGACACGTCATGAGGATCGACGGCGATCTAGTTATAGCCTACAACACAGATCGTCCGTTTCCATCGCAAGTCGATCCTTATTCTACACCTAGGCTTCGCCATCTGCATCTTCCCGCTTACGAATCTAAGGAATTCCCGTATCTATGTGCTGCCCCAGCAGTGCCTGACTACTCTGGGGCCATCCTTGGGCGCCTATCTCAAACCATCGAGCAATACCCTCTTGTTCAGACTGGTAGTCGTTACTCTCTGGACCCGACTGTTGCATCCCGTTGGCAGTCCCTGGAGCGAGCATTGAAGGGAGTAGCTCTTTGCCTGTTGGAACATTCAGGGGAACCCCTTGTTCCTCTGGAGTACAAATTTCCCCCTCCCCCGTACCTTCAAGGGTATTTGGACTCGTACAGTTCGAGTAACGCTGCTCGGACGGCTATCCAACGTTCAAGGGATGCGTTCCAGGCTCTGATCGCTCATGCGTCCTGGGCTGCAATTCTTCACAGACTCCTGACGTTCTGGTCACTCTATACACCTGGGGTGGATCTCGACGTAATTCTGGACAAGTCATGGGTGGAAACGTTGCAATACAAGTGCAATATCCATCCTGCATGGTTGTGGGAGCTTCGCATGTCCGCCATATGTGATTTTCGAATTCGAAGAGCCGGATTAGTGCTCAGAAAGCCGAATGATTGGTACTATAGTTCAAAATTACTTGCCCTCATTGTCTCCAATGTCCCAGTCTGGATCATATGGGGAAAAGGACCTTACGATACCTGCCCTTCCACCTGGACCCTCGATTTGGCTAAAACCTTCGGGCCTTCTCAGAAGGAGTCAAGCGAAGCGCAAGTCTGGATTACACCGAAACCAGCTACGCCACCAAAACCGGCCACTACGCTACCGCCTGCAGTGACTACGGATCAGTCTTGCGCGAACACTTCCAAACAAGTCCGATTCGCGGAGACGACAAAGGACTCGACTACATGTATTCACGAAGACGTGCACGCATGGATAAAGAAGAAAGAAGTCCTAATTGCTGAGGCACTAGCGAATGCGGATCAACTCAAACGTACGAAGTGGATGCAATGTCAGGAAGCCGCAAAGTCTTTTCAGTGTCCTGGAACACGCGGTGCCTTCGTATACGAATGGGACAGAGATGAGAATCAACGACCTGTTCGCGCTCGTGTGAATCGAGCGAACGTAGAACAGGCTTGGAGCATGTTCGCAGACACACAGCGATGGTATAATTGTGTCGAGAATGTATGGGAATTGTGTCACGAACTTGACCCATCCGCCATTACATTCGATGTTGAAGACGATTTCGACGTTACCACCTCGGAATACGAAATGCATGATGAGGACATTTTAGGAGGTTGGCTGAGCGGTTCTGCAATTGACGCAGAGACTGCTGAGCTGGACCTGATGACTAACTCGTTCAAACCAGAGGACCTTGCGGGTCAAAAAAGGCGAGACAGCGGAGGGGTCGTGTTAGAAGCCTTCGACCTTATAAGCCTTCGATTCGGGTACGCGTGCGTCAACGGTTCAAAGTATGAGTCAATGGAGAAGCCGCCGATAAAGCTGCAAAAGGCTCTTCGGGTTATAGGCGACGGGTTCGATACCCCTGTGTACACAATGTTAGACGGCGCGGAAGCAAGCTTCATCCAGTACGTCATGTACTTAGATGCCGTGGGTCATCCAAACATCGACATCGATCACGTTCCGAGTGCCCTATGCGACTTGTATCCGGAAAATCCATCTTTCCTGGGTAACCAAACTTCAACGGTTGTAGTCCACCAGGCCGTCCATATGGAGACAACTTTATACATTATACGTCATCGGAATGAAGACATTGGGAATGATTGGGTTCTGGCGGTGAAAGACCCCTGCACTGCTGCACAATGCATACGCTCAAGGCCATTGTCATTGATGGAGATCATCCGAGACCTCATCGACACGAAAACGGCGTTCTATACCCTTCGACCCCTGCCAGACTCCACTTGCGACTCTAAAGGGCGATCACTACGGAAATCTGAGGTATTCACTGGAAATCGGATTGGGTTGGGCGTTAGGCCAATAGGACATGTCCTTGACCTGACAGACTACATTGCCTATGAGTCTGTCAAAATGAAGCTCTTACAGGACAAGAGAATCGCTCGTGCCGTGGTGAAACGGGGCGGTATAATATCCAGATTGGCGGAAGGATTGGTGGACGAATACGATGTGATTAGCGGTCCTACGTGGAATGCAGACGGGAAATGCATTCGTGTATCTATAATGCTCGATGGTCAAAAACGCGAGTACTTCGACGACGATGTCAGTCTTGAGGAATTGGCAACGTTTGTTGGATTATACAGCTTCAAAGGTAAGAACTTCTACGTCTTGCGATCACAAATATGGAGTACTTGACAAATGTTTGCAGTCCCGAAAGTCGTCGCACCGACAGAACAGTCGTGGTGGCCAACGTTCAATAAGTTTGAAGAAAGTGGTTTAAACCTTGGCATCTGGACGCCGCGTTGCGAGCAGTGGTTCCTTTCCAGAACGAACGAAATCATGGAGAAGGGATGCGGTCCATTATCCTCTTCGAAATGGAGAGATGCGATGAGATGTGAGATGGAGACAAAGAGGGTTTACAAAGCTGCACGGAGTCTGGCTGCTCGATTTATCACCGATCATTGCGCTTGAGACTTTCATATCTGTATTACATAAATAGCTCCCATTGCGTCTTTGCGATCACGGTGTTTGTTACATTATTGCCATTCGATCACGCGTCCCCGATTCGTATGGGATTGATGTCCAAACGTTAAAAGTTAATTGTAGTCTGTGAGGATCCACGACCAGTGACAGCGTCGATCTCAATTTTTAGAATTGGATATGGCATTGCAACCACTTAACAGGTTCGAGTGTGAACACGGATATGAGTCTTTACGGGTCGATTGATGTTGCGGTGAACGGAAAGACCAGACGATGTGTATAATATGGTGAGTAGATCTCATTCGACCCTGGGTCTCCGGATAGATGTGATATTCAAAGCTGATTTCGGACTTTACGGTAATAGGCAACATGTAATTCAAATGGAGTTGTCTTATTCCCTTTAAAGCAATTTGATCCGCGTGTACGCCATATACATGTGTCATAGATCTAGATAGATATTTCTGCCCTGATCTGCTTGAAGCTAATTAATCTTTCTTTCAACTTTCCGATTGAATTACTGTCTTCATTCGAGTAGGACACCTTTCTGTAGTTTTCTTGCCGAAGCACTGACATGGATGTAGAATATCGTTACGGGATGTGAGTCAACGCGTGTTATACGATCGAGCACGTTTACTATACAATAGTTATATGATACACAGATTGTCTATATACATGTACATTACTTACAGTAGAATACAGATCGTTAGCAGATACCGACAAGATCGGATCTCTTTTTGGATGTGATATAATTACATATGGACAAAGCATGAATTTTTGCATGAATGGTAAAAATGGAGAATATTATAATGACAATGAAGCAGATGAAGCAAAATATGAGGGAGATATCAGAGACGACGCTGCGACGACGACGACGACGACGACGATGACGATGACGATGACGATGGTGAAAGACTCACACTACCCTGATGATAGGATTGCCTTCTTCGCGGAAGGCTAGTTCGTCCGCGTCGGCAAAGACACGCAGAGGTACGCCTGGCTGATCAGGCATCACCATCGTAGTGGCCAGCATAGAATCCAGCTAACATAGTCAAGGTAAGTTCATTATCATTCGCGATACTGTTTGAGTGCTCACCCAGCTGTTTGCATCAGGGATATGAAAAGTCCCGAGATACCCCTCCTCTACGTAGACCCGACCGGTCAAGTGACGGTCTCGTTTGTGAAACGATTGTCTAGCCATATGAGTGAGTTAATGTCACGGTTGTTAATGTGTTAAGTACTTACACGACGGCAATTGACGTGGGCATCACGTCGTACAACACCCCCAAGTTCATCCCCACATCGGCCATAAACTTCTCCACCTTCGCCCGTACATCCTTGTTCTTCTTATTGCCTAACAGATTGTCAACGAAGACAATCTCGAACGGACACACGCGTGCGTCGTAACCGAGAAGGCTGGCGAAACGGGTAGAGGTGAACATGGTGAAGATGAAGGGCGTAAGTGAAGGGATAGAGGCGAAAGATGAAGACAAGTCAATGAGGGCGTGAAGGACGTGGACAGCCATTCCCTTTCAAGATCATGGGAAGTCGTACCCAGTCATTTCATTTCATTGAACCTTATATCGTTCGGATCAGAACGTGGGCGGACGTCCTTTCAAGCTTTGACGCAAAGATGGGGTTAAAAAAAAAAGATAGTCAGTATATGGTACAATTACCTGGATTATTTTGTAATACTAAACTTGCCTTTTTATCATTCGTAAATATGGGATTTAACTTGCCAGCGTATGCTAGTCAACGCGTTCATGAACCACACTTAGTGAGTTTGAGCGGCGCATAAGAAGACGCCTATATTTAACACAAGTCCGCAGTCTCCGAGGATGCGATGCTTGCCGCGTATAGCAAACGCATATAATGAGTCCCTCTTTTTGCTCATTGGAGAAGGGGGTTTGGTATGTAATAGAGGAGACATTTCCTGTCAGTGTCACTGGAAAATGGCTGAGTCCCTTGTATTTGTATTTGTTGAAGCAGACGGTTAAATGATCTCACGCTGTAAAATTTTACCGTCCACCGGTCGGTCGAATCCATCATTCACCCCCACAAGTCGAAAATGCAAGACATCAAGTACACGCACAAAAACGCCACATATTCAGACACGGAGGCCTCGCAGAAGTCGTTGGATAACGAAGGTCAGCCGCCGAAGGTGATAGAGTGCTCATCTCCATCCTTCGGCATTTAAGACTAATGCATCTGTAAAAGAAACCGAGGATAGACAATAAAGATGCGCATGATCCATCAAAAGAGACAGAGGTATGTCATCTCTACGCAAGCAGTTTAATCGTGTTGGAAGCTAAATGGCATTTTTGAAGGAGCCAAGCAGTCCAACGGTACAGGCTAGTGCAAGAAAAGCTCAGAAGTATGTTAAGATAAAGGAGACCGTAAGGAGACATGTTCAAACTGACGTCCTGAATCACGTATTGACATCCTGAAATGAATGTTAGCCTCAACAGCGAAAGGAAAATGCGATACGGAATGCGAAGAGGACACCAGGGCCTAAAGGAGATCCTATGGCAGGCTTCAGACCCGCTACTCAGCCTTCACCACATCCACACCGCCCCACCAAAAATGTGCCAAAATATTATTTATCTCCCAGACGTTCGGTAAAGATTAAGGCGGGTGGGATGGGTGTCTTCGGGTTGTTGAATGTAGACCTCAGTCACACTCCAAAGAAGGTGTCTGGAGTACCTGTGATTCACTACTATGCCGATGATGGTTGGCGATACATTGGGCATCATACAACTAATTATCTCTTCCGCTTCTTCGATAATCAGGTAGGGATTCATTCATCGCATGGATAACGCGAATCCATCTTCAGGACTAATCCACTCTCAACAGAAGAACGATTACACCCCTCATACGTATCAGGTGGACAACAATGCAGTGGATGTTTCTTTCGTGGGTCATCCTATGGACAGACCGAAAGACATCCGTGCGAGATCCTTTTTCGTTCAGCGACGAGGAGAGGATCCGGTGGATCCGAAGGACGATCGTGTAGTCTTCAGAGTCGTCCTGCGCTGCGCGAAGAATTGTACTCCTGCCGAGGATGACTATGAATGCACAATAGGGAAAGGGGTTTCCACCGACGAAGAGGACGAAGAAGAGCATATGGATGAAGAAGACCAGTTGTTACCTAGGGAAAGGAACAAAAGACAGCGGCCGAGGAGAAAGTGCAATGTCAAGATGCATGTAAGTCCTAGTCGTTCAGCCACTGGACCGCAAACTCAAAACCAAAAAAAGGTGGAGATTCATGCGGACGATCTTGGTCACGCTCACATATTCATGCAGCACACCCATGGCCACGTGAAAGACTTACGCGATCTTAGGCCGTCTCATTACATTCGACAAGGTATAAAAGAATTAGTGACACTTCACGGACACACGACCTCACAAATTAAGAAAGGTTAGTGATGTACTGGTATTGGGAATACATCTGACTTCAAGCTGTTTCCTATCATAGTGATTCCCAAATTATACATGCATGCCCTCACACCCCGATATCGACAGCACACAGCAAAGGAAGTTGAATATATTGTTCAACAATGCCGCAGAGCAGAACAAATGGATAATGACCCCTTGAGGAGCATTGGAGTATTTGCCGAAGCCAACCCGGACTCAGTATTTGCGTACGTGCAGCATGTGATTATGTTTTAAGCCACGCCTTACCGTTAACTAGATATGAGAATGAAACTGAAAGCGGGGATGGCCAATTTCGGACCGGTCTGAAGGACAAATTTTCGACGCAATCGCTTATATTGAATGCGCGCAAGCGCGGATGTGGACTTGACTCGAGCTATAGACACAAGAACGAGAACAGAGCTCCCGTGACACTCTTGACGACTTTAAACAAGCAAAAACACATGGTACCAGGTACGGGATCCGGGTAGTCCATAATAATACAATAACTGACATACTATTGGAGGCACCGTATACTTGTCCAGTGATATTCGGACGGATACCGTTGAAAAGTTCTTGAGGGAGACATGTGAAGTCGTGAAAGCAGAAGCCGAGGCTTTGTGCAATGGTAAGTAATATGACCTCAATCTTGTCGTCTCTTCTCTCAAAGTCTGCCATCGTTTTCAGGCACAAGTACAGTACACGAAGGACACCTTGGCTTGAAGACGGAGCTGCTGGAAGAGGCTGCACGTATCGTGAAGGATAATGAATTCAAGCCAAAGTTCATCATGATTGATAAATCGAAAGCAAATAGAGATGGTATATTGAGAGGTAAGCCACAAGTCTCAGTCACTTATTAGCAAAATAATGACCTTTGCTTCATTAGTATGGCCGGACATGACCATTCGCATCTGTCAATTCCATGTCATTCAGGTAAGTGCAAGTACATGACGGAATTGTCTGTAGATCATGACATCGTCGCAGGCAATTCTACGCTGGGATAGAGATGAAGGAACTGATCGACAAACGCGGCCAACTCTGAATAAGTATCGCAAGAATATGATGTTCTGGGCTCTGAGAGAGCTACAGCGATGCGCACACATGTCGGACTGGAATACGAAGAAGACTGAGTTCGCAGACCGAATTAGACGCATTATGGATGGCGGAACAAGCCTGCAATCGGACGTTATGGCGTTTTTGAAGCAAACTGGTTCACGAAGGAATGGCTAAGTGAGTAGAGCAGTAATTTCTAAGTGCGAAACGCTGATCAGTAACATATCAAAAAGATTATTGGACGGACATGGGCTTACCACCAGGTACATATCGCGATGACGGCCTTTCGACTAACAATTATATAGAGCGAGCCTTCAAGACATTTGACCAGGTCTTCCTACGCAGTAGGGCTAACAAGTCGTAAGTGGTTAACTAAAAAGTCGTCAAATGTTACTGATCCTGTGTGAATAGTATATATCGTCTGGTGCTGATATTTGTTAATGATTGGTTCCCCTATTACGCCCACTGGGAACCGAAAGGCAAGTCAACGGATAGAGCACAGGAAGAAGTGAGGGCACTCGGCTATCGTATTTGGAGCATTCCTGGAGCTGTAACTCGAGATGAAGAGACAGGGGATTATATTGTGATTGTTAGTCCTTAGGAAAGGTTGAAGAAGTTTTGGATGCATATATTATACTTAATTAACAAAAAATCGGATGTATATGCTGCTTGACTAACTATGTCAATTAATATGAACGTCGTAAGTCAACAAATGAGACCAGTTGTCGAGAAACAGGGAGCCGAACGGTGGTCGGATTATGCCGGAAGCAAATTTTCGTAGTAAACAAGTTAGAGAACTTAAGTGCTAAGGACACTGGAGAAAATTGTTCTGTGTGCAACACCTTTGACTTCCCTAACATGTCTTTAGATGAAGAGGAAAGACGCCAGGCACTCAGGCTGAAGCTTGAACATGAAAAGCATGTATGCCCCTGCGCGAGATTCACACAGACGGGAAAAAGATGTGAGCATATATATGCGAAGGATTGTCTAGAAAAATACGGTCCTGTGGAGAGTTACCTTAGTAAGTCGTCGTATATCCGTACTAGTGGCGTACATACTGATTAGATTTGTCGCATCAGAAGCTGAAACGGCGAGACCGAAACGCAGGCAGCAACGCAATGCTTATGTTGTGCCAGAGAACGAAAACGAGTCGGATGACGTACAATCATCGGAAGACTCGGAAGGGAAGAAAGGGAAGAAAAGGAAGAAAGGGAAGAAAGGGAAGACGATAATCGGAACAGAGAATATGAGGTGGAAAGGCCAACCCCCGAAAGATTCGAACATAGACAAGGACACTGAAAGCATTGAGGCATTCTTGATGGAAAAGACTGGGCCATTTCCTACGATACTGGGACCAGAGGAGAGAAAAAAGCTTAAGGAGAAAGAGACGGAAGTCGAGAGTGAGGATAATGATGACACTGGGAGAGACGTAGACATCTCTCAGGTAGATCATTTCAAGGCACTTGTCGAGCCCAAAGGTAAGCTAGAATGTAGTTGTGCAATGTTACACCTATTCATGGATTGATATGTTACAGGCGGAACGAACATGAAAGGAGTGGAGGATCCAGACCGGGCAGGCAAGGAAGGAAAAGTTGATTCAGATCGGCAGAAGGAAGCCAGAGAGGATGGAAATGGATTCCAGAGAGGTATGTCGCAGATGATCCATATAAGGCACGCTTTCGTTGACTGACGCGGGTGATATGTAGTGAAACCGAGTGCCGGACGACCTGCAGCGACTACTCCCTTGCACAACCGAAAGAAAGCCAGCGACAAAGATCTCTTAGACGATGTGGACTGTGGAAATTCGAAGAAACCTATGCACTCCAAGAAGCGAAAAGGAAAGGATAAAGTCGTCTTCAATCAGAAGCCCGGACCTCGACCCAAACCAAAGGGTAGTCTACTACCGGCAATGAACCCCGAGGATAGGAAAGAAGCAAAGAAGCTCATTGCAGAGTTTGCCAAAGTCAAGCAAGACAGTGACAAAAGAGAGGTACGAGGGGCAAAATGCCGTGTTGTGATCATGTGTCAATTAACTAACATCTTTCTGTTTAGACATTGGAGACAGTCAACAATGATGTCGTCATCACACAGGGAGCATTCGACAATGAGGATTTGGCCATATCACAAGGCCGGTACCGGGACTTATGGTCCAACCCAAATTACTTAATGCGCGAAGACGAATTAGACCACTGTATACATCCTATACTTCACGCCCTGTCGAGAACATGCCAACTTCGTACAATTTTTGTTCCCCATAACCACTCATCATTTGCCACGCAGATCGACGCGGCGGATTGGTCGGTGGTAAATGACGAATTTCCGATAAAGCCCGATGGTTCAGTGAGTACAAAGACGTTGTTGGGTATGGATATCTCAAGCTGATGTTCTATACAGGATGCATTTCCTCGAGATGGTGCTCTGGCTCATTGTTGGTACCTAAGTACAGCCCAGACCCTCGAGAAGGCGGTCGTTTTTCATCACGATCAGCAACGCACCCATTGGATTATCTACTTTCACGACTATAGGAAACAGCAATTCAAGGCATTTGATTCAATGAATGTCGCCAACCGCACCAACGCACGTGGACCAAAGCTCATCACTAGTTTCTTCCACACTGTCAACGGTGCGCGACTGGAAAAGGTAAGTAGTCAATAGTCAATGCATGATCAGTAATTGCTCATGATTCACCTCACTCTGTTAATTAGCCTTTGGATGAACCTCTGATGAACTACCCATATGTGCCATTGGGTGTACAAGTTGATGGTAGTTCCTGCGGGTTCTGGGCAGCCACGATTGCCCTGCTGTTAGCGTTCTCCATCAATGTGGAAGCGAATTCCGTGAAGAGAAAACTGGTCGAGTTAGGACCTACTGGCATCAAGGAATTCTGGATCTCTGCCGCATCGTCCTTCCGTTCCAGTAAGACAGAAGGCCTAGATCGACAAACTTTAGAGGCGTTCCTGTCTCAGTTCAAGGGGAAAGGCATGAAGAATGAATGGTCAAATAAGCTAGGTGCAAAAGAATGCGTAAGTGAAATCATTGAGACACTGGATTGTTCTCATTTCATGCATGTTAGGTTGCTATTCGACCCGATTATATAGATTGCATCCATTCCAAAGAGGATATGGATCCTTCAATGCATCCTAATGATACTCGCCTCGAATGTAAGCACTGACATGGATCCATAATATAGTTAATGATCTGATCTAACCGTGTTCCATCAGATCTTCATTCAGATCATGCGACAGCTATGCCTGAAGATGGACAAGAATATGATAAGACAGGAACCGGTCAGAATAAGCAAGATGGAGTGGATCTTAATGTTCAACCAGTAGCGATGGAGATAGACGAAGAACAGGACAAAGACAAAGACAACGTTGCAGATGCAGAGGAAGGCGAAGGATATGAAGGCGAGGGAGAAGATGGCGATGCAGACGAAGGCGATGCAGACGAAGGCAAGGGAGACGAAGGCAAGGGCGATGAAGGCGAAGGCGAAGGCGAAGGAGATGATGAAATTGGAACTGCTCCTAACAATGTCGATCGGAATGGTTCATCACTAGCTGCAGACGATGTTGCTACGCCAAGTCTTCCGGAAGTTCCTGCTGCAGGGGTTGTTGCTCAAAATGGAGAGTCTTTGGTGCCAGACGCGATGGATGTCGATGACATACCCAGTAGTGGGGCAAGTGAGTTAACTCCTGTCCCAGAGGAATCAGCAATGTGTTCGAGTGATGACCGCGCAACTCCTGTCCAAGACGAAGAAGATAAAACGTTACAGGAGGTGATAATGTCGTTGCAATGGACCATGGCATCTGCACGCCAGGAGAGGACTTTATTAAAGGCTGAGGTGAGTGCTCCCTGCCCTTTAATGTCCAGGATCACGAGCTAATGGATATACAGTACAAGCAGGACCTGGAATTGTTCCGCAAAGGACATGGTCTGGAAGCTGGGATGGCGGTGATAAAGAGAGAGCATCTGGAGCGCCTCCAGCCACCCAGTTGGTTTGACGACAATCTAGTAAATGCAGTGGTTCACGCAATTCAAAAATCGTACGTGGACCAACACCTTGGCACTGCATTTGTGATTAACTTCCATCTTGTAGGACGAAGCGCCCCAAGGATGTTTTTATTGCACATACCTTCTTTCTCAACTCTATCAAAGGGAAGGCTGATCAACAACTTAAGAAGGATCCTCTGCTAATGGTGAGTTGCACTTTACTATGAAGAGACTTATGAGCTGTGTACATTTGACAACGATCACCACAGGTCATAGGGTGCCCCCAATTCTGTCAGGACAGCACACCGGATACAAGTCCCGATTTGGAAATATTTCATTGTATCGGATACAAATTACCGCCACACTACTCACGTCACGTAGATATGGACACCAAAAAATGCACTTATCGAGAGTCGAACCCATTACTTACACGAAACTCTAGTCAATTAGCCACAATACACCAACTCAGCTATCCAGACATTATAAAATATTGTACTCATAGTTTATATAGCGTTTGCGTACGCTACATTCGAATAAAAAAAATTTTTTTTTTCTAATGTTGCTCAGGACCTAGAGCTTCAGACCAAGCTCCGTGATGCACATCACTATACCTGTTCGGTCGTCTAACATATTCACAAGGAGTATTGGCCGCGTTGCGAACGGCTGCATCTTCGAAAGCACGCTTTCAATGGATGACTGGCTTATCTGAGAGGTGATTGTGAAGAATTTGCTTCCCTTGCCTAGCTCGCTCTCAACCCACATTGTGCCATTTATCAGCGACACCAGACACTTCGATATTGATAGACCAAGACCAGTACCACCGTATTCCTAGATTCATAGACGTTAGCGACTACGAGCCTAAATTAATTATTCAAAAAGAACTCACTCGAGTGGTCGATCCATGCGCTTGCGCAAACGTGTTGAAGATCAATTTTAGCCTGTCCTTCGCAATACCGATACCCGTATCTGTGCCGCGGAACTCCAGCTTCACCGTCAAGCCCTCAATACCGACAAGAGGGTAGGACAGCGCAATGTGTCGCTTCGGCGTGACCTTGCTCGGAGTGAACTTGATGGCGTTCCCGACAAGGTTCGTGATAACCTGGCGCAGACGGAATGAATCACCGATGGGCTGCGGGAATGACGGGGTCGACGTCGTATGTGAGGTCGAGGTGATTTTGCGATGCTCGTACAACAAGAGTCTTGAGGAAACCGAAGACCGTATGGCTCAATGAGTACGAAACCTGCTCCATTGTCATCCTGCCTGCTTCGAATGTACAGATGAATGGAAATATCAACAAATGCCAAAGAAGAATACCGCATAATCAGCTTACTCTTCGAAATACCCAAAATATCATCAATAATCAATAGCAGACATCGCGCCAAACTATGCACCAGCAGGAGACTCTTGCGCTGACTTCTAACAAGTCGCTATCGAGCGTCAGCTCAGTCATTTTCATTGGTATTCGAATTGCAAAAGACATGTTCGCCAGGAACTCCGACTTCGAGCGATCGGCAAGTTCGACAGCTTCGCGAGCGGCGGTGTTCTTCTGGATCGACTCGCGCAAATTGTGCACCATCTGATTGATTTGGGTCTTCAGGGAGTCCATTTCACCCGAGGCTTCGACGGTGATGAAACGCGTGAAGTCGCCGTCCATGGCTGCAGCACTGATGTGCGCGAAACCACGCACTTGAGTCGTCAAGTTTTCAGCCATGGTGTTCACAGCCATTCTTATCGGTGCGAGTTAAAGACAGAGCAGAATAATAGTGAGATGAACATACGTGATTTCTTGCCATGTACCCTGGACGTTTCCGACTTCTGCCTGAGCACCAAGTTTGCCTTCCGCTCCGACTTCTCGCACGACCTTGGTTACCTCCGCAGCGAAGAGGGCAAGCTGGTCAATCATGCCATTGATGGTGCTTACCAAGTCCAGTATCTCGCCCTGCACGGACACGCCCGTCATCTTCAGCGTCAAGTCACCACGAGCGACAGCCGTAGTTACAACAGCGATCGTGCGCACTTGTATGGTCAACTGTGACAAGGAAAATGTTAGACCACTTCTTCAGAGACACTCCCAGCAACAGATACGCACATTTGTAGCCATAGCATTCACGTTATCTGTGAGATCCTTCCACGTACCACCCACATTATTCACCCTTGCTTGGCCGCCAAGTCTTCCTTCTGTACCGACTTCACGGGCCAATCGAGTTACTTCATCGGCGAACACACACAAAGACTCAGTCATGCCGTTAACAGATTCCTTGAGGTCAAGAATCTCTCCACGGACGTCGACGGTAATCTTCTTCGTCAAGTCACCACCCGCGACAGTCTTGGTCACCTCAGTGATCGAGCGCACCTGGTCCGTCAGATTCATGGCCATCAAGTTGACATTGTCAGTCAGAATCTGTAGTGCGAAGAATCCGTTAGTATGTCAATCCAGCACGTATACATCGCTGCATTAAGTCAATGGCAAAGGAAATACACACCTTCCACATGCCCTGCACATCTGCGACGACAGCCGTCCACCAAGCTTACCGTCCATACCGACCTCGATGGATATCCTGATGACTTCGTTTGCCAAAGTCGAGAATTGTGCTACCATGGAGTTGATAGTCATCTTCAAGTCGAGCATCTCGCCCTGCACATTAGACGTCGACAAACTTGCTCAAATTTCCACTTGCTACGGCCTTCGTGACCTCCGAGATTGAGCACACTTGGTCCAAAAGATTTGAAGCCATTTTCTTTGCAGAAAGTTGACAGATTAGTTGCAAGTCTTAGATAATAGCAAATGTATACTGGAACTTACATTAACATTTCTCGTCACATCTGCCCAAGTTTTTTGGACGCCTTCAACCCGAGCCTGTCCACCGAGTATGCCTTGAGTTCCGACTTCCAAAGCGACACGCATAACTTCGCTCGCAAACGTGCTCGATTGGTCCACCAAGGAGTTCAGTTTCCTTCAAAGTGGCCATCTTGCCTTCAACTTGTATCTCGACCTTCTGGGTCAAGTCACCCTTCTTGACTACGTCGATGAGACCATAGATGTGCGCGAGTTGGATGACGGTGACCAAACTCACTCGAAGTCTTAGAGACTGCCGGTCATCCGGGGTGCTTGTCCGTTATGCGTCTGTGCTCTGAATGTTAGTAAATATCATATAAAGTCCGAGCTATAATACACACCTTTTTAGGATCTGCCATGGTGCACAGAATGCCCGTCGGAATGGCATACATACCGCGGACGGACTTGTGCGTTTGTCAAAGATCGTGGGAATACTAACGCGGTCTTGTGACTAACGCGGTCTTGTGACTGACCAAACAATGACGCGTCAGTCATGTGAAAAGGTTATGGTAGGCTTAAGACTTCTAAATATGGCAATCCCGACAAGACCGAAGCCTGCCCGCAATATGGTACGAAAAATTAACACTTAAGGCTTCGTAAAGAAGCGCTAAAGACTTCCCTTTTCCCCCCTCGCCCCTCAACATTGGGGTACAGCAGCCTTCGGGCTTCGTGTATCCCAATGGCACAGCAGGACTACTCTTCGCGAGTCGTCTTCGTCTGTCGCATCACCAAGTGGGCACACACCTTTCCTGAACACCTCCTTTCGCATCTCTTTGCTCTTTACTTCTTGTTCTCTCGGCCTGAACCAACTCAGCCAAGTCTCTTCGTCAAACGGATGTCATGAGTCGCGCGTGCTCCGAGGTTTTGGTGAGTCTGTTGGTCGATACAGCAGTTCAATATCTCTCAGTTGACTCTCCTTTTTTGCACTTGCCTTCGGTCCCTTTACCTTGCGCTCTCGAATTCGCCAACGCCACCCTTCTCAACCCACGATCTACACTTGTTCTCCCTCCTGTGGCCGTACGCGTCCGTCTTTCGTCGCTCGCTGCATCCTCCTTTCCAATCAAATCCAGGCTCTCGAATACGGTCAGTACTCCTTCAGTCCTTTTTATTTCTACAAATAACTTAATCTTCTCCCTCCCTTTTCCAATACGCATGTCATCCACAGCATCATCGTCGATCAGTTGCATCTGTGCACTCATCAAGATGATTACCGCCAAAGGACAAAGGTATGTTTTCATTGTCACTCGGTTCGTTCAGAAGCTGAAGAGGACTTTTTCCTTTATTCTGTGTGTAGACATACTCCTTCGTATTTAGCTGAAAAGTAAGTATTTATGTGTTTCCTGCAACTCGTCTAAAGGCTGATAATATATAATGTCTGTTTTTTATGAGTCTGTGCATGCTCGAGCAGATGTGTTCCTGCTGATAGGCAGTGCTACGAGAGCAACATGTAAAATTTGTAAGTCAGCTGTACAAAGTTGGTAATGTCGAACTGCTAATGATCAGCTTCTAGTTGTTTACTTAACACATGAGTTGACATGAGTTGTATCAGTTTGATTGTGTAAGTAATTTTTTGTACAACTCAAGTTATAGTTTACTGACTTAACATTTATTACTTTCTGTGCACTCATTTGACTACGTATGTTGTACTTGAATTGGATACCTGTAATAAAATCGGATACTTGTATTTAAATTGGATACTGACTTTATCTGATGCTAACTTAAATCTGATACCTATTTGGATCTGATACCTGAATTAAATCCGATACTTGTATTTAAATCTAATAATAATATAAATATTGAACCCAACCAACACCTGTGTGCCCAAATTGAGTGTGAGAACAATTTCCAAATCGGGACTTGTATCCGGTGTGCTGTCCTGACAGAATTGGGGGCACCCTATGAACTGAGGTGCCTGCTGACAAATCGATAGATTTCATTATCTGACATGTCATCTCTCGTTCTCCCAATGCATGTCAATAATGACCACTGGATTGTCGCTTGTATCGTTTTCGAAAAAACAACTATTGAGGTTTACGACAGTCTTTCATCAGCAAAAGCGTCTGACAAGACATACTCCACGTATATTAACGTGGGTGGCACATATTCCATTGCATTACACACTGAATGAAAGACTTCCCGGTTCTATAGCAAATTATTTCCTGGTTGGAACGCAAGTCGAGAGAAGAAAAGCAGAAGTTTGTACGCTCAAAATGGAAAACAAAGATGCAAGACAATGTAAGCTGAAACTATACCCTACACAACTATCCCTTGCTAACGAGGCAATCAAGGTTCCTCGTCAGACAAACGGACATGATTGCGGTGCATTCTCGTGCATATTCATGATTTGCTTGGTGTTTTTCGGGTCTCTGCAGGCTCAACCAAGCAAAAGTCTCATCAAGCTCATTGAGGCCGACTCAGAAAGCGTACGCTTGGGTTTACTTTTCCGGATAATCCAGAAGGCAGGGTCTATGGTGAGTATTGCAAAGAGAGGAAGGAAAAGATACTAGTAGCCGACACTCCTAATGATCTACTTGTATCCGTAATTCATTGTGATGAGTGCTTAAGTCTAATTTCATTCCTTTTCACTCAGTCCTTGGAGGAAGTGTTCATTTTTCACATATGATGCAATGCAAAAAGGTGAGAGTTTCTGTAGGGAATGTGAGGGTATACTATTTACACAATTTAAAAAGGTCTGAGTGGAATAGTCCATCTACTACCCACTAACGGGGGTGATCAATCTTTGCCAAAAACTCCGCACAGACACTTGCAAGCTTCTCCGCCTCCCTCTTGGCCTCCCATTCCCTCTCCTCCTGCCCATCCGTCGTGACTTCCCGTACCGCAATGACGGTGTACTCGGCAATGACTACCTCGAGTACCATTTTTATGCTGGCCAATTGCTCAGCAACGACGTGAGGATTGCGCGGTCATTCTATCAAAATGTTAGACTCAAATTATGTGTTTATGGACGGAGAAGACATACCCTCAAGGAGCATCTTCCCGGCCCAATCCTCTGGGAAACAAGCTCGAAAAAGCGCGACCACGCGGTCGAGCAGTCTCGCAAAAAGCCTGTAAGTGCATGCAATATTTACGAATCAGAATTTTTCTAATGAAAATCAGTGGTTGTACGTAGCACGTACCGTCTCAATCTGCAGGGAAGTTTGCCGTAACGCATGGTGAGACAACAATTGGGGATGGGGAAAGAGAGGTGAAAACAGCAGGCCGTAAATTGCCGACGGAGACGGAAGCAAATGATGCTACTCGGCACCGGTAAGCAAGCTTCCGTACATCCGATGATCACGTGGTGCGTGCGAACTGAAAAGATAATACTATACAGCATATGACCCTTGTGGGATGCTTACGTTTGCGTATTACATGTAGCGGCTTACTCAGTTCACGAGCTTGATTTGTCTAAGTCATCTAATGGACTTAAAAAAAAACTTATACAACGCAGTATGTGGTATTCATTTCTATCTGCATGTTCCAGTGGCTTACATATATTGGACCTAGGTAACCTATCTGATGGACAATGGTATAACCTGGTAACTGCATTCAATTCTTATATTTCCTTTCATGATATTCATGTCAAGATGACCATGGCAGATTTCTATTCAGATACAGAGCTTCCTTTGTTCCTTGTGAAATACCTGATGACAGATGTCATTGGAAGGACTTCGAAGAAGTACCACGACTCGTGACAAGCGGGAGCTCGTGTACTTCACGCGTGAAACTGCGTTGCATTTCTTCACCATCGACCACAACAACAAAGACGACTCCGCGCCTCAAGACAGCGGCGACGCACAATGAAGACGCGAATATTCGTAAGAACGCAAGATGAAGACCCATTTATCAATGCCTAGCGGACGCTACCCGCTCCAACAAAGCCATTCGGACGAGGCCTTATTTGCGCCACCCAACTTACTGCTCGAGGCCTTGCGGACGCTACCAAGCAGAGCCACCTGCTATATCAAAGCTCATTGGTGTGTAACAGAAGTAAGGTGAGTATTGCAATTGAATGTCTATTTACATGGGTGACACTATGTATGGAGACCTTCGGTCGGTTTAGTTTTCCCTGCGGGTTTGTCAAGGTTTCTCCTTGTCAGAGGCTGCGTCTCCCTTCGGTCATGGGCTTGACTCGTTGGTCCCTCGGCAACCCAAGACGCTCTAGAGCAAGGACCTTTTCAGCGAGCTCCAGGGTGGCTTCTCCCACAATAACCTGCTAGCCCAATTTTCCACTCCTGCATCCTTCGAGGAAGCCTTTCTCTTTAGATTATCGACGACGGACAGGAGCGAGCGGGAGCGCAGGAACACCTTCTCAGGCTGTCGTGCCTATGGTGTGACACCTACATGGTATTCTGGGTAAGGCTGGATGAAGGCAAGTCAACTGTGTTCTCATTGGTCAAGGCTCGCAACGACAAAACTGGACATTTGTCATCTTTTACCTGTCCAAGGCTCTTAGAGACTTTGGGAACTAGACATCTATAAATTATCTAGTGTTATATGTTCGTCTCACTCACCATTGAAATCAAGATATTCTTCTTCCAATGGTTTCCGGGCCTCCCTTCTCAAAGCAAATTAAGGTCTTGTTCTGGTCCTCGCGCAGTTCGGCAAGAAGAAGCAAATAATTTCATTGATTTCACTGATAACCAGACCTTCATTGCCTATAGAAGTAGAGACCATGACTTTGAATTCGCCTGCCTTGAATTTCTGAATTGCCCGAATGAGATGATCAGCACCTGAGAGTACCAAAGACTTCAATACAAACCAATATCAAGACCTTGCTTTCACCTTCTATTGGTTCCCCTCTCATGATTGCAGCAGCAGCGGAGAGTGACTGTATAAGAGGGCTATAAGACACAGAAATGAAAAAAATCAAATCTACCAAATGACTGATTCGCCTCGCTCTATTTGCAAGAGCTGTGTCAAATCTCCTTCAAATAAGCTTTCGAATCGTGGTAGTTTCACACTGAACGGACCAGTAATTGGAGAGTTATAGCATATTCTGTCTTGGCTGTTCTGGTAAGGTTGACTTCGAATACTTTCAGGGTAACTTATATTCTTGTAGGTTGAGTTACATTACTTGCCTGGGCTGACTTCGAATACTTTCTGGGTGACTTGAAATTATTGCAGGTTGACTTGCATTACTTTTCAAGGCTGACTTCAAATACTTTCTGGGTGACTTCGCATACTTGCAGGTTGCCTTGCATTACTTTGGTGGGCTGACTTCGAATACTTTCTGGGTGACTTGAAATTATTGCAGGCTGACTTGCATTACTTTTCGAGGCTGACTTCGAATACTTTTGGGTTGCCTTATATTTCATGCTGGTTGACTTGGATTACTTTTCGAGGCTGGTTTCAATTACTTTCATGGTGTCTTATATTACTTTGCTTGGTTGTCTTCCATTTCTTTTAGGCCATCCTATATTTCTTCCCGAGGTTGATGTCGAATACATACCCCGGTTGACTTGCATATTATGAAAGGCTGACTTACAATTCTAATTAAGTTGATTCCGAATTCTGACAAATGTTGACTTCCATTTCAAAATAGGCTGATTCCGAAATCTTACAAATGATGACTTCGAATTCTGAAATTGTTGACTTAGATTTCAGAAAGGTTGAAATACATTAAATACAGGTTGTCTTCATTTCTCACGGTTGACCCCATTTATGGTGGGTTGACTTCATTACATTTAGGGCAGACTCCCATTTTGCATTAGTAATTGTAGCATAAGACTGCAAGTTTTCGCTCTATACTAACACCAGACTCAGACACTTCATGTAGATTGTATCCACCTCCACGTACTCACCTTGAGTCCTGAAACCAGCTGGTGGTCTTACGATTGGTGAAACTACACTTGCTCGCGTATTTAAACAGTTCATCAACTTTTATTGGGTTAGTACAGTAGATTCCAGTCTCCTACCCAAACCCTCCCACGGTTCGGAAGAGGCCGAGGCCTCAGGGTCATTGTAAAGTTGAGGGGGACCCTTTTCCTCCCGTTAGGGAGGGTCTGGCGCCACCTTTGCTAGCCGAAGCCCGCTCGTCGTAAGGGTCCTCTCCCGCTCACCACTTACCGTGAGAAACCTTTTTCGGTGACATGAAACCAGCTTTCAATTAAAATAATGTATCTACACAAAATCAGCACAATAACTGCATATATGAAAGCACTATAGGTGATGTTAAATACAAGTAGTCCATAAAATATATCGCTTGAAGTGGTGAACGGAGTTCAATGGAGTGTCGGCCCTCCGCATTGACACAGTTCCCACGGTGAACGATAGTCGGGGGTGGACCCTTACAGCGAGCGGGTCTCGGCTAAAAAGGTGGCATCAGACCCTCCCTAACGGGAGGATTAAGGGTCCAGCAAACTTTTCACGGACCCTGAGGCTTTAGCCAATCTGCCCGTGGGAGGGTCTGAGGAGGAGACTGAGTAGATTCATGCGGCGCTTCAATTCCCACCACATCAGGAAAACTACTTTCTTCTTAAAAGCGACTTAAGCGTGACTTAGATGTCCTGAGAGACTGACAACTGAATAAGGCAAGCTTTACTTATTCATGCATGTCCTCCCATTATTCAGGACCCGTTGGCTGAAATAACATCACCGAACCGGCGGAAATACTATGAGGGACTTATAATGGGGTGACAGGCACCTTGTAGATAGGTTATAGACCTTATGGGGCCTTACAATAAAAAAAATTCTCGTACTCAACCACGGCCATCTCGCAATGAGACCGTAAGGACATTATAATCAAGCATAATCTCCTGTAATATAGTCATGTGCTCACATATTTCAATTTTGAATAGGACCAGGTAGTTTTAATAGAATAGACAAATTAAGTAATAAATTATTGGTCTAAAATAGATATGTACATGTATGCGTAGGCCAACAATGCAACCAACCCACTAACACATGTCGACTGTCTTGCAAATAGCTAAATTCCTTCCAAGCTCACCACACCCTCCTCCTTCCCAAATACCCTGCACCATTCAATAAGCTCCATCCCTCCTTACCTTCGACATGACTACAAAGAGAGTTTGTTAGTGCCACATACCTCGGAGGATTGCTTTGGGAGAATAGTCATAGGCCCAGAGATCGAAGAGAGAACTAGACAGCATAGTCACAGTATAGCCAGACCATAGAAGACACACAGAGACAATGAAACAGATTGTTCAGAGACATTGCATACTTGAGGCAAGCATAAGCAGCACAGGCAACAAGGGCAAGAGATCCACGGAGCACAGAGATGGGTGTTGACAAGGGAGAGGGGGGCCGAGAAAGACGACACCAACAGGTGGCTATATCTGTGGCGGGTATATACTTTTCCAGGCACTTAGTAATAGCCACCGGCAACTTAGATACCGGGGACCGAAAAATCTTATTTCGGAACTTCCGGCCTTGCAAGCCCCTTATAATCTCCCATAATACCTTACTAGAGATTGTATACTACCATAAACACTTAAAACAAAATGCAATGAAACATAATAAATTAAGTAAGACTACAAGAGGGTTACAGAGCCCTTACAAGGCTCCATAAGGTTTTAGCACTTCGTAAGATTTCCGCCGGTTCGGTGATGAAGGCAAGCTGGCTGAAATCAGAGCTCCAGCCAGTCAGTCAGTCAGGCCAGGCATTCAGGCAGTTCAGTCAATAAGTTATTATAAGTAAATAATCATATTAAAAGTGTAGAATAAGTACAATAATAAGTAAACAAATATGTAATAAAAAAGACGTTAGCACTGCGACGCAAACATGATAGCGTCCACGGCACTCTCGCACGGCTCAAGGCGCACTGCCTCTGCGTTGTATCGTACAACACCGAGCTTTTGACGGCGAATTACTAGAGCCTTTCAATGCGCTTGGTGAGAGTTGCACTTTCGCCATTGGCGTCACAAGCAGACCATCCTAGAAACGCGCCCAACGTTTAGGGCTATGCCTCTCGTCAACGACAACCTCAGTGTCACTGAAAAGGTTGATGATAGCTTGGACCAGGACTTGAATCTCCTCGCGTTGAGCAAGATGCAAGTACGATGCATACTTCGGATGCAACAACTAGTTCAATCACATTAGAATAGTGAAGGAGTCAAGTGATTGATCGACTAACCTTGATCAAGAAAGATGATGCGAAAGTGATGAAGATGCACTGAGCTTCTGGACCATGCTGCAAGTAGATTTTTTGAGTGCTCAATTCATCAATGAAGACACGTAAGACGTCCGAAGCAGCGTTGTAACATTGTAGAGGAGTTAGAACAAGGAAGTTCGTCGAAGGGAGAAAAGATACGCACTCGGTTGAAGAAAGTTGTTTGGTCGGAATGGGCTTTCCCGACAAACGAGTGTTGGAAACCGAAAGAAAGTGATAAGGCGCGAGTAACGAAAGGCAAGTTTTACGAGGCTGTTACGGAAGCGCGCTTGGTCGTCGTCAGAGTCCGTATTCTGGCCCAATCGCTCATTCCATTCCGCCTCCATATTTACGAGCTTCTCATCGGTTTCCGCAGCAAGCTTGTTTATCTCGAGACTCTGTATAAACAACAGTTCATTAGCTATTGTATAGCAAAGCCGAAAGAAGAAAACATACCCTGTCCAAACCTGTGGGACTGCTCGCACTGCTGTAAATCTTTTTCTTGAATTCATTCATGACGCTCAGTTCCGCATTGTATCCTGCCAGATGTATGTCGAAATTCCGGAAGTTGTACGGCGACGATTTCCACCACTCTGCAGAGTGCGTTGCGAGATAGTCGCTGTCGGCAATCGTGCTCTGCCTCCCATGCCAGCTACTTGTCGATCGGTCCAAGTTGTAGCAGTTTAGCCATACGCGGGTACAAGCAGTTCTCGTGCATGCGTCTCGTTCCTCGGACGGACTGAAGGAGGTACGTGAAGGTTCAAATTGGTTGCTACTGGAATGGCAAGTCCAAGGTAAAGCCACGTCCGATCTTCCTCCCATTGCCGCATAGGGTCCAGGTATAATGACAGTAAAATGTACGCAGAGACTGTCTCCACTGTCTTCGGGCCACTGATTAGGGCAGTTCCTGCAGCAAGTTGAGCATATGTTATCAGTTCTTCATACAGTCCGGGACGTCCCGAGTAGTATCGCGAGTGGCTCCATATGCAGTTTTGTCCTCCAGCTTAACTACCACTTGCACCTCGCTGTTTTGGACTTCAACACTTCTGGCACGACTGCTGCGCGGGCTCCTGCTCCTTTCCCTTTCCTTCGCGCCTTTCGTCGCGAGCGTCATTTGTGCGATGAGTCCGAAGGGAGCTGCGGATGTTGCGGGTAGAGGAGCAAGGCGTGGAGGTTGCGGTGTCTTCCGCCTTCCGCCTGCTGAGCTATGTTGTGAAGGGTACGCCGACCCTTCACGAACCGACCCGCCAAGCGTTGATGAGGGTGAAGCGCGCCTAACGATTCGCCCTGCTCAAACTCGAAGTCAATGTACGCCTTCCAAAGGTTTTCGGAGTACGACAGCGGCTGCTGCGATGTGCCGAGTTCGAATTTGGCTCGCGCTCGTGAATAGTCCACGAGCGCCGCCTCGATCTGGGCGACTTGGATTCAGGCCGAGGAGTTCGTTGGATCATATTCGATGTACTTTTCGTAGAGCGTCCGCACGCAGTCAAATTGTCGAAGCTGAAAGACAATGTTAGTAAACCATGCGAATGATAAGAGCAATTGTAGGTACGTCAAGCTCAAGTTCGATATAGCCTTTGAAGAGCTTTTCCCTAGGACACATGCCGATTGCAGCACCGAGCAATTTGCGTGCTGCGGGTAGATCAAGTCGCCGAAAGTTCGCAAACATGAGCCACAGCTTCGCAAACGTGAATTGCTTGTGGGGGACCACTTGTAACGCTGTTCGGTATACTTGCCGTGTCCAATCATAATCCTGCGTGGGCGGTTGTTAGCAGTTGAAAAAGAGACATGAAAGAAACACCAGACTTTTGTATCCACTTCTTCAAACAATGCGTAGTCCAGCCACAGAAAGATGTATTGTCTCCAGTGACGCTTCAAGTCACCGGGGGGTATTTGCGCAACAGCTCGCTCGTGGACTTCACGAACCCGGTTTATCGCGCTTTCAATCTCGTCCTCAGATGCGTCTTCCTCCCAAAGTGACCTCAGTGAGTCTTCTCCCAAGCGAGCATAGTCAGACCATACGTCGTAATTTCGACCGTCGTGCGCAAGTTCTTCCTCATATTGGACCCTCCTCTTCCCCAGAACAGTGGTTTCGAGGGTGTTTCAAGTTCCATGCCACTTTTTCAAACGGTAGCATAGAGTGCCTGGGGCTTGGAGCGAGGTAATCTGTCCAGCGCGAACTAAAGGGCTTTAAAACTTAGAAGCACATAAGCTTGGGGAGTGCATACCTTGTAGATTACCTTAGTTCGGTCGTACTCCTTCAATCGAGTTTCCATCTTCACGAAAGCGCTAAACACCGCCTGCGGCTTCTCGATTTGTTCCGCATCATCACCTAAGAACTCTAGTGCCATCTGGAACACCTCACGAGGCTTGTCAGGCCTGATTCGCTCCTCCTCAAACTTCGCCGACTTGACTCGGACGCGGGGTTCAGGTCGAACAGCAACCCACCGCTTGGATATCGCGGTCGCGCGATCAAGTTCTTCGTATCGCTCTTCGAGCTTGATGTACGCCTGCCATGCCTTGTCCTCTGGCTCCCACTGCGTCCATCGCTCAACCACTTGACGCGCGCCAGCGACGTTTCTGAGCAGTTCCTCCAAATACACGTATTTATACCAGAGTTGGTCGATGCGCGGCAACAAAGTCACTACTCGGTCAAACAAATTGCGTGCATGCTGGACGTTTCGCCCCATCAGTCACAACTCCTGTGATTTTGATGGTGTACGTACCTCCCAATTCTTTCCGTTTCAAGTCAGCACCTGAAAGATGAACCCAGCCATGAAAACATACAAATTTCCCCTCGTCCGCCGAACCCTCTCCTCGAACTCCTCACCCTTCCGGCCTCGGTATTCATGTTCCTCAAGGTCGTCAATGCGTCGTTTTGGCGCGCGAAAAACTGTTTCCTGGCACTCTTGTCCTTCCCGAAGCAGTTGTTCTGCAGTAATATACTTAAGCTTAAGCACCATCCTTGAATAAGAGTGATTGGGTACATACATGTATCGAGTTTCCGAGATCAGAACTGTAAGGAGCGGCATTGGCGGGTGTTGATAGGAGAAAAGGCACAGGCAAGTCCGCAGAAGTTCGAGTTCAACATCAATTTTCCTATTGTGGGAAACAACAGAATCTTGTAAAAAATTCTAAGTCCTCATTCACTTGAGCACTGAAATCCTGACTTGCACTCTGATGTAATGACAGACGGCTTGCATCCTGAAACAC
This sequence comes from Trichaptum fuscoviolaceum, assembly GCA_910574455.1. Lineage (NCBI taxonomy): Eukaryota > Fungi > Basidiomycota > Agaricomycetes > Hymenochaetales > Trichaptaceae > Trichaptum > Trichaptum fuscoviolaceum. Next base: position 1,090,972 of record CAJSYZ010000001.1, read on the forward strand.
TCCTTATTTCAGTGAGGTAAGGCAATCAGTGTACTAGATAACGGGCCGAGCTTCGCCGGCAGATCCCTTACTCCACCATGATGAGAAAGTGTGAAAGAAAGAGAATTGATAAAAATTGAAACAAGCTGAAGAGTAGTAAAAGGTGTTTTACAGCCCAAGCAAGAGAGCACCTACTGCTGGGATTGGATGAGGTGAAGGCACAACGTCGTAGTATTTGTTGCTGACTAATATTCCCACGAAGGACAGTGGCAGGTATCCCACGGCAATTTAGGGGATACAGTGCCCTTTACTCCCAATGGGAGTAAGGGAATTTTCAGACGAAGTAGCGACCCTTCAGGCGGGTGCCAGCCAAATCAGGCAGCGTCAGGACGCGTCAGTTGCCATAAGCAGAAGGAAGTTTCCCTGATGCAGTAGCAGTGAAAAAAAAAAAAAAACTTGTGGCAGTGCCAGCCTGAGTGAAAAGCCGACTCGCCCGAAGCTCGTTTCATCGCCTTATTTAGCTTGCCGCCGCGGTGTGAATCCTGCTAATAGTATTTAGAGAGTGCACTCAGGCTGAAACTTCTCTTTCCCCAGCACACTTCTCGGTGGAATGATGAACTACATGTCAGAATCAGCAATCACTACTGGCCTTGACCAAACTCAGGATCCTCAGTCCGCCATGATAGAAGCTGGGGTTGCTGGCAACATATTTACAGTAAACCATGCTAGTGTAGTCAATGGCCACTGTGTGTGTCAGAAATATTGGAAGGATTCTCCTCTATGCTTTCTGATATTGGTATGTTTACATTTTTCAACATTAAGTAGCTCGTTGTATGCTGACGCTTTCCTCTCTAAGCAACTGATGATACATTTGTCCGTTCTCCTTGTCAAATGTCGCTTTCATTGATATCTGACCTCTTCGTCCCATAAATTTAGACATCTCGGATTCGGTCCTGGGCCTGCTTCATTTGCAAACTCTTTGACACTGTTCATGTTACCTATCATGGTCAGTGTTATACAGGCCTCCTCGTATCTCAAGCAGCATAATACACGCTTCCGGAATCAACGAAAGGTACGTTAGATATACATTCTCTTTTCGAGCTTCTGCATGAAGGCCTGAAATAATGTCTTTAGTTACATGAAGTGATCAACTATTTGGACCAGATTCCGAGTGTTTTGTTCTTTATTTCTCTCTGTGCAATCACTTTCTCTTCCCCTGTTGTCGGTGCAGTGCCTGTGTTTGCAATCAGTATTGTGGCGTGTATTTTTGCCGGATTTGTTGTTCGCTATCTTTGCTACTTGTTCTTCGACTAACTGCATATTGCTCTGCTTAATCTACTATACCCTCAATGTGTTTCCTTGCTTTGTTCGATGCTGTGGGACGATCTTCTGTACATAGAACTTGTTGTCATTTAATAATCCGTCCACAACACGCTATTTGTTTCAGACTCACCCTACACTGGCTCACATAGATTGATCTACAAGCCTCCCGGAAAGAGTGAGGTAGCACTGTGTTCTGGCCGAACAACTGACACAGCAACAGAACAGGCGTATAGTCATGTAGCGGGGTATTGGAAGACGCATATTAGCCTACTATCATTTCAGTGCACCGCACAAGTGTGCTTGAGTACGTTATTGGCAGTGAGTTGATCACACCCTGTCTGGAGATGCTTGTGAGATAGGGTGTACTTGAATTTGTAAGACATATGCCCAATATCTAGTAGGATCAATTTAAACTATAAGCTTCATCCAATTTCATCAATGCTAACCTTACCAGCTTCAGATTTCATAGCCGCTAGCTTCGTTTCAATGCGGTACCGCAAACCTAGAATCCAAGTATGAGCGCAAAGCGAATTAGGGATAGGAAAGGAACGGCGCAAAAGGAACTAGTGGATACGGTTAGTCTGAAGGAAGTAACAATGGAAAAGGAGTAGTAAGGAGAGACACTTATCGATAAGCGCAAGCTTTGGCGACCAGTTGAAGCACAATAGAGGGCAGCGGCAACTCATTAGCATATTAGACCTATTATGGCTGATTAGAGAGCTCTTGAATGGTAAAGTTACGACCAAAACGACATAGGAGGTCAACTTGATCGGCGAGGTCCTGAAGGTTTGCCGTAGCTATGTAGTAATCTGGGCTCTTGCTACTGCGACCGCCTTCTGGATTGGATAGGTTTATTGTACGAGGATGCCGGAGAAGATGATAGGGAGTTCGTGGACGCGCTTGAAGACGGTGATAAGCAACCAAACGAATTTGAAACTGCGGTGTTTTTTCTTACTAGTGCGCCGCTACAAAATTCACGTGAGATAATTAGATCGGCTACCTGATTGAGCATTGTCAAGAAAACGAAGTCACATACTGAGTTCTATGCCTACCTCTTTTCGAAATTCAAGCATTATCTTTAAGCTGAGATATAGCCCATCTAGTCAATTCATGGACGTGGTGATAGTAGAGAATGAGAAAGTGTGTGACCTCGGTCCCTCTGGCAGCGTCGACTCAAACTTCCAAAAAAGGACTCGGAGTCGGAGTTGAGATAACTTAAAGGTCCGAGTCGCATGCCAGTGTCAGTGCGTGTCTCCATCCAATGTCTCTCTTTCTTTGCATCCGGCACGTTTAACATTGACTGTATCATCTATACACTATTGCTTTCCTGCTGAACCGGAGCGTACCCTAATCGCTCGTGCCCGCCACAGCAAAAAATGAAGCCGAGCATCTTAACGTCGTCTTCAAGATGGCAGAACGTCTACACCTAGTCGTGAGCCCTCTCCAAGCAGGTGAATGAGCTTCAACTATACTTTCGATGCTTCACTCTGCTCTCCTTTTCTCTTGATCCTCTCAAATTGTAGGCTGTATCTCAGAATAGGTCCCACGCGGTATGGACATATCATCTCAACCTGTTCTGACGGGTCAATGATTTTCCCTCCGTTGTTGGCGATCAATTTGTGACAGCTGCAGGCAGGATCGTCAAAATAAAAGAAATTATTCGTCATTGTATCTTCGCTCAAGAGCTTGGCTCTATCTAAAATTGATTCTCATTCTCCGTAGTTTGAAAATCATGATCGGCCCTTCAACCGAGTTTGCTAGTGGTTTCTTCCAGTTAAACTATTTTTGACGTCTTTCCCTTTAATCAATTGTAGGTCCGGTGTCCTTTGCTGGAGAGCCGTCCGGAAAGCATTGGAAAACACAGTGGCATGGAAATTGCAGTGGTGCGTGCTATCTGGACACGGAAGAGAGAGAGATGTTATTTGTGTATAGGAGGTGGGAGGTGCTTCGGATGCGTGTTAGTGTTGTGCACTAAACTTGAGAGCGCATCCCCTCCTTTGAATGTATTTGTTACGGACTATTATTCAACGCTTTTTCTTTGACCATCTTCGCCTTGAGTTAATGACTTCAGGCATTCTGCTTCGTGTTAGTTATCTTTATCTTAGCTTTCGGTCTCGCGGTTCGTCCCACTATGCCTCTTGTCCATTCATTTTCGGTCGATTTACGACTATCTGTTTCTGATTCCCTTAATGAGATAGCGATGGGTATCAACTTGAATATGAAAAGAGGTATGGTCATATTGTGAAGTTTATGCTCTGCAGAGATATAGGAACTGATTGATCCCACATTGTGGTACACGGGCCCATCGCCACGGCTATATGTGAAAAGACAGGGGGATTCAGCGGCTATGCGGGGAACATTCTGAGGGGGGGGGAGTAGTGATGTAGAGCAAAACTCTGGGAAGGATTAAGATGTAGATCGTGCAGTTTCCGCAGTCTTGGTGAATGGACGAGGTAGTGTCTCTGGCGGCTGCCAGGGTTTGCCGCATAGTAAAACGTACGTCCGTAGCGATAAACGACTTTCGAATTCCAAGAGACAAAAGTTCAAATGGAGGTAATTGAATGCTTCGCGCCTGTCTCAAATATAAAGGCCTCGGTGCTGACGATTCACGTAGGACACAAGCTCTTCCCCCCTACCACCCCGAAAGCGACCGCTTCTTATACGTTCATCGTAGCTCAACATCACCACTGAAGAGGGGTATAACTCAACCCTATCATCTTCAATTAGCTTGTTTCAACCGACTCGTGGCTCACCCCAGCTAATGTGAAGTCGAGCACTTCCTATCGCTATCGTCGGTGTGCGCAGTGCAAGGGCTCAAATCGAGTAGAGCGCCAATGACTCTGGATGAGTTGGACGGCAAGAGCGAAATTGCTGCTGCTTTCAGTGACACCAGGGCCAGGGCTGTAGTGTATGCAGGTGGGGTGGCAAAGGCGCACAGGTGAAGAATAGCGTGGCTGTAGTGAACATGATGAATCGAGTATCGCGAAGTGAATGAGGGGATGCCAATGACGGTGGGAGGTGGTTATGTGTCGAGTACGTATAACCTTTTCCTTTACTTGAACTATAACACTAATAAGATATGTGGCGTCTCTCTTTCCCCTCCAGGTCTCGTACCTCCATTCCGAGTCTCATCCATGAACTCCGCACACATCACGCACATTTGCGAAATTAGACAAACCGGGTCAAGGCGTACATGGGGCTTGATGCACGACATCCGCCTCTTGCACAGTGACTTCTAATTGAACGGTGTGTATTTTTCTAGTTAATACCATCAAATTATTGAATGACAACATCACGTAGCATTGAAATATCTTTGCTTCCGGGCCTGCGGACCTGACTCTGGTGCATATTAAGCATTTACTATGGACTCAATCAATCTATCCACACTGAGTCTTTGATGCTTTCAACACGACATGGCTTGGAGGCCAACTCTACCCCGGGGCTTTTCTGAAGCTTCCGTTTACCCTGCATGCAAGAGACAGATGAAGGTTGATACGACACCGAGAGACAAGTTAGGAAGCTTGTTATGCACTCTTGCGACTCAATAATTACTGAGCTGTCTATCCTCCACCATGTTTGCTGGAGATTATTCCACATATAGTCAATGAAATGATCATCACAATGCATAATTTCCAATCACACCATGATTTTAAGAGAAGCAGATACCCCCAAAGCAGAACCGGGGTGCTGTATTATGACCGAACCAACATATACATAGCCGATACAGGAGACTAACACAACGAGAAACAGACGCATAAACATATGGTGGGACATCAGAAGACGCGCGAGTGCACAACACAAAGAAATAGTCTGAAAGCGAGAAGAGGCGCCATCGGGCGCGCGACAAGGACATAGCGGTTGGGATGGGAATACGGGACACATCACGGAAGACAACTGGGATGATTATTTCAAAAATCATCATCGTCCGACACATCCTCGCCGCGCTTCTTGCGTGCCATGCGCTCCTTCTTCTTCTTGCGCAGCTCGCTCGCAGTCAATTTCTTCGCCTTCTTCACGTCGATCTTGTTGCCCATAGCATCGTACTGATCCTCCTCCTCGCCATCCTTCTTGTCGATGCGAGGCCCGGAACCCTGGCCTTCGACCCAGTTATGGCCAGACGCCTCGAGGTGACCATCACGCATAGCCCAAACTTCCTTGCACAGCGACTCGGAGAAGTCACGGTTGTGGGTAATGACGAGGACACCACCTTCGAAGACCTTGAGGGCCTCAATAAGGGCGGCGAGCGATTCACGGTCGAGGTAGTTGGTCGGCTCGTCCATGCAGATGACGTGCGGGCGACGCCATGTCGCGGCACCGAGGACAATCTTGACCTTCTGACCTCCAGACAGACCGCGCATGGTGTTGTGTGAGACGAACTCAGGCTCGAGACCGAAGTCAGCGAAATGGCTCTCAATCTCGCGACGAACGAGCGGACGGAGCAAACCCAGACGCTGAGCCTCACGTGTGTCGACCTCAATTACCTTCTTCTCGAAGCCACGCTTGACGAGATCATCACGAGGGAGCCAGATGTTCTCAGACGAGGAGAGACCCTTGAATGAAACCTCATACTCGTAAGACTGCTTGAGCTTCTTGCGAGTAAGGATCTCGTCGATGAGGCGCTTCTGACCCTCAATGACAATCAATGCACCATCCTTCATCTTCTGTGCCTCTTCTTCGGAGATCTGGCGGTTGGCCTTGCCCAACTCCTCAAGATCCTCACCGGTCTGGTAACGCCACAACATGTACTCAAGCGGAGTCTTGTCGAGATGGTTATCGATGTGGTGGAAAGCGTGCTGAGCGACGTAACCGATGACCAAGTTGGGGTGCTTCCAGATCTCACCGCCCTTGTTGGGTTCTGTGTCACCTACGAGCAGCTTGACGAGCGTCGATTTACCGGACCCGTTAGGACCGAGAACGGCGACACGAGACGACATCGATACTTGGAGAGTGATCTCGTGCAGCTGCTGAACATTGGAGGTAGGGTACTGATAGCCAACCTTGCGCATCTTGAGGAGCGCCTTCTCCTTGGTCTTGACACCCTCAAGCAGAGGCGGGTCAGGGAACCTGAACTTGTAGTCCTCAGCGGCCTCCAGAGTGTAGTAGGACTTGGCCTCAGGAACAGCCTTGACAAACGCCTCAAGATTGCCCTTGTAACGACGGAGCTTGAAGCGGTTGAGGTGGAGAACGTCGGTGATGGTGTTGTTCAGGAAGCTCGAGTCGTGCGAAACAATGATCGAGGTGCAGGTCTTGAGACTGGTTAGGTAGTTCTCGAGCCAGGCAACGTTAACGACGTCAAGATGGTTAGTCGGCTCATCGAGGAGCAAGATGTCGGCCTTGAAAAGCATAGCGCGGGCAAGCGCGAGCTTCATCTTCCAACCACCAGAAAGGCTGCCAATTGCCTGTGCCTGCCTCTCATCACTGAAACCAACAGACGCCAGGGTCTCAACGACCTCAGCTTGAGTGCCTTGAATACGCTTGTCGGAAAGGATAAACTGGAGGACTGTGGTATCGGCATCGCTGCCATCGATATCGTGCTCAACGTAGAACGTGCGGACCTCATCGGGGGACGGGAAGCCCTCAACCTGGCCGTTGGTAATGGCACGCATAAGGGTGGACTTGCCGGTACCGTTTTTACCGCAGAGACCATAGCGGTGGCCACGCTTGAGACGAAGGGTAGCAGTGTTGAGAAGGATCTTGGCACCGTATGCAAGAGAGAACGTGCAGTTGCAAAGGTCCTCGCCCTCTTCTTCATCTTCAGCAACCTCCTCATCCTCGCCACCCTCGGAACAGCGGACCATGAAGTCAGCAGTGATGGTCGCAGGTTCCGGAGATGAGGTGACAAGAGCAAGGTATGGAGAAAGAGACTGCCACTCGCCGTTGTCGAAATTCTTGCTATGGACAAGCGCAGCAGACAGACGCGAAACGTAGACGATAACGACGTCTGATGTCGAAGGTACAGGGCTCGCGCCAGCCTTCTTGTAGATACCAACGAGTGTGTTCGCGAGTGACCCGGCCTCAACAGTTTTGAGCGGCGGGAGATCGGTGCCGTCACCAGTGGGAACCTCACCAACCTGGCGGAGGGTGGCGATCGTACGCTCCACGACTCCGCGAGCCTCAGGATCACCAATGGTGTCCTTGATCTTGATGAGGCCAGGAAGAAGCTTCGGTAGGAAAGGGCGGACAGTTGTAGCCGAGTCGACGAGCTTCGACATGTTGTCAATAATACTGAATTAAGGTAAGATTAGAACGCGATTTGACTTTAATTTTAGTTAAATTAACTCACACAGCGACCTTGCGCTTCGTCGCAGTCAGCTTCTCCGTGAGACCACGAGAGAGAAGCGGGACCATTAGAGAGAGCGTTTGGGAATCTACTTCTGAAACGAATGTGGTGGATGCGAGGAGTTGAATGCACTTAGGCACTTCCTCGACCGGATTAATAAGCGCAGAAATAAGAGCCGGAATAAAGCGTTCGATATCCTTGTTTGAAACCAAAGCGCAAGCCTTCGTAAGCGAATCGCGTGCCGCCTTCTTCACATCGGCCTTGGTATCCCAGATCGCCTCAGAAAGGACGGGGACGATGTCGGGCATGAGACGGCCCATCTGGGTAGGGGCGCTAACGACGAGTTGGTTGAGAATCGTAAGCGCGCCAGTTTTGACCTGCCATTTGCCGGCGGTTTTAATTTGTTCAAGAAGGGTAGGCAACACGAGTGCGGATGCCCACGGGTTCATAGCAGCCACATACTGCTTCACTGCGTCGACAGCCGCCGTCCGGACAGCGGGCATCTTGTCAGCAAACGCCTCCAAGAGGGCGGCGAATAGACCAGAGTCGACGAAAATGGGTTCAAGGACCTTGACGGCGCCTTGAGTGGAGATGGCGAGGACGGCATTGGCCGCACCCTCACGAGCCGCAGGGCTCTTTTTGTCACCGAGCGCCTTGATGACGGAGTCGGCGAAACCAGATTTGGTGAACACAGCGTGGCCGCTCTTCTGGGTGAGAGCTGCGAGTGAAGCGGCAGCAGACTCACGAGTGGCCTTGTCCGCGGAGAGCAGCGACACTGCGTCGAAAGAGGTGCAGTCGGAGGAAGCGGTATTTTGCATGGCAGCCTTGAGATCAGCGGGGTTGGGAATGGAAGCGGGAGCAGATGTGGCAGTCGTGGACATTTTCAAAATGATTATCTGAATATATGCAAGGTGATTGTAAGCTATCGATCTTAATGATAGAGATGAGAATGGAGACGGACCTCTTTGTAAAGATAAGGACGGTAGACTGACGAACTTTAGTCTGATTGTCTTGTCTAAGGCTTGCGAGGCAAACAAGGAACAAGGAACACTCTAAAGTACTCTATAATGGGGCCAAAGGCCTTCAAAGTGGTCGTCAGCTCTGTGGACGACAACGACGAGCATCAAGGGCAGGGGTTACTCACCGTCTAATGGAGGAAAGAAGGAAAGGAGGTGATGAAAATTTGGCCTCCGCCTTTGTCCTTATACACACTTACGTGGGAAAGAATAGCCCCACACGTGTGACTTAATTGGAGCGGAGTCTGATTCTAGGCTGTGCTTTCGGAAGAAAGTGGTGATGGGCGTCCGGGTTACACCAACGTCCGGCCAGGTCGTAGCTGCCTTTTATCAGCCAACAGTCAGGCTGCAGAGATGCCAACACGAGTGATTCATATCAAACAAATGCATTGGATAGGTCTAAGATTACTTATAACGAAGGGCAGTCACCCTACCCCGCAGGAGGCGGAGGAAAGGTGCCAGCAGATCAAGGGCAGTTGGAAACGATAAGGAGGCGTTAGCTCAAGGGTCGGGTGCCTATCTCGCGTAAAATGCGGGGTAGCGCTGTCCTCCCCCACACGCCCATTTGTCAATTCACCGCCATGTCACTACAAAACACACCATCTGACACCCCACAACAAACGTCTTCATTCCACGAGTTCCGGTCGTTGCAGAGAAAGAACACAACTTCATTATTTCACAGTCTTTCAAATGAACGTGTTGCTCATTCGTCGCTTTCCGAGAAAGTCAACGGCTTGAATTGCTAGAAACGTGGCAACACAATCAGCGAATGGGAATGAGAGAAATAACAATAGCTGCGCCCAGAAACTCACGTATCCTTCCGCTTGGTAGTGCTTGCTGTTCGCCTCCACCCAGTGCAGACGCAAAGCGTGCAGGAACGCGGACAAACCCTGTGAAACGAAATGAATACGGCGCGAGACACGCACAGTCCATTAGATAACCGAAGCCGAGCTTACGCACCTCCATGATGCACAGGATGAACACAGTCAGGACAAACCAGATGACTCCAATTATCGCCTTTCCAACTAACCCGAAGATCCCGCCCCATCCTTCAGCGACACCGATGGTCATGTCCCAAAGCACTTCCGACAACTGCGCATGCGCGAGCGACAGGGCCCAGAGTCGTAGGTACGATGCGGTATGAGAAATGCACCCGAGGCAAAACTCGATCGTGTGGATAACCTGATGTACCACTACCTCGCTGAAGTCGTGCTGCTCCTAAACGTCCGAAATGAGGCAACATGCATGAAAACCGGCATCGGAAGTGGTGGCATGCACATAAAGGAGTCATTAATTAGTCAGTTTAGTGGAGCGTAATCGATCGATTCCGATCTTTCGGAAGGGGCCAGAACACGCACCTCCTGTTCGTCCATAGCCTCCACAATTGCCCGACCATTTCCTTCCTCTTCACCTTCGAGGTCGTTGCTTGACCTCGGCATATCCTCTCCGTTATGGAGTCCAACATAGCCTTGCCCGTGGATCTTGTGCATCTCCTTCCACTCTATGTACGGCTTCGCAATTAACAGTACTGGGACGCAGAGGGCGGCAAGTCCGAGCAGAACCATCTGCACCAGTCCTTGACCCGGATACAGCTGAATCTCCTCGTCTACAGCTCCCGGGCTGAGGAACATATTGATGAGCATGTTCAGAAGCGAAGGCGGCTGGATGGAGGCCTGAGACCAGTCTACACTCCACTTGTACAAGATGCAAAGCACGAGGTACCCAAAGATAGACTGGAGGAAGATCATTTGCGGGATAAAATTGGTGTAAATATCGACAATCTTGCCAAAACGAAGGTGATTGGGAACCTGAAGGCAGAGCGCGAAGGTCATCTAATGGAATAAATGATCAATCAAGTCTCTTCTCGTCGATGAATGAGTGATCACGAACGTGGCAAACGCCCAGTACGATGGACATTTTCATCTTGTAAGAATTGGTGAAGACCAGCGCGTTATCTGCTCCGTGCCACGCTGGGTCAAGACCAAACGGATACACATGCCCGTTAGGGACACCCTCGATGGTTGTGTTGTCGACGTCGCGGAAATCCCAACCAGAATGCCAAAGGTGCAAGGACTTCGAGAATACATCGTTGTACATCAAACCGGTATACATCGAGAATGCACCCATAAGAAGGATAATGTAACGACCACTGAATAAATATTAGTCTTAGAAAGAAATCATGAAACACTAGGAATTTCAACGCACAAATAAAAGGTGCCAAAGATCTGCATTCAACGTCAAATCAGCAAATGTGTTTCATAATCAAGACAGATTACTCACCTCGCCGAGGTCAGCATGCCTGAGTTTGTTTTCTGCAAGAATCATACCGACAGCAGTCACAAACATAAGGAAACCATGTCCAATATCGCCAAACATGACGGCAAAAAGGAACGGGAAAGTGATGACGGCAAATAGACCGGGGTTGACTTCCTGGTAGGTGGCTATACCGTAACTGTCCATGATCGTCTGGAAACCCGCTGTGAACTTGTTCGTGCGAACGAAGGTCGGCGGTTTCTTGTTCGTCCGCAGCTCGTGTAAGATGGGTGGCACATTCGTTCCAGATTCCTCCTACATAGGTGTTAAGGATTGAGAGAGTTGCGCAGGAAATCAAAGAGTGCATACCGTTGCGTGCCTGAGAGCTAATTGAATCTTCACAATATCCCTTGTAGGGGTCCATCCTTCCGCAAGCAGCGTCTTTCGGCGGACATCATAGTTGAACAAATTCAGAGTCTCGTATATGAGCTTCTCTTTACGGACAACATCCTGCCACCTCGTCAGACTATCCGCGATTGTGTGAAGCTCCATCCGACGATTCTTTCCTGTATTGTAAAGCACAGTAGAGAGATCCTCCAGTCGGTTCGACACGTCACGAAGAGACTCAACCCGTTTGTCCGAGTTAGCATCAATGGCGTACAGTGTGCCACCCATGGATTCAGCGACCTTTCGAATCTTGGCGAGAAGCAGCTCTCCGTGAGCGAAGATGATGAAGACGTTCTTGCGTGTCTCCTCGCCGGTAGCGGGATTGACGAAAGGCTCTTCGATATCGGAATGGTTCATGTACAGGTTTCCACGTAGGACACGCCACAGGACGCGCTCGAAAGTCGGCATGCGAGAGCGCTCTATAGTACCCGCAACAAATCTATAAGTCGTGAATGTTAGCGCTGCGTTCACTCAAAAATCTTTTTTTCTCACTCTAAATCAAACTGAAGGCCGCCTGAGAGGAATTGGCTGGCGAGCTGATTTTCGGTGTCATCATGTTGCAACAGAGGGGCAGCACTGTCATCGAATGACGTCCTAATTTCGCTATGGTGGCCTTCAGCCTAGAGAAAATATTCGTTACAGCAAAATCTTAAAAGATTGAGTACAACACATACCTGTTGGAAAAACACGGCTGTCTCACGCAAGACATGTCTTGCCTCAATGAGTTCCCTCGACCGTTCGCTCAGAGTTTCGTAGCTTTCGTTCATCTGAAGCAGACGCGCCTCATGCGCAGCAAGCTTCGTGTCCAACTCGTCTATTGCTAGCGGCCCCCGCGGGCCAACGGTGATCAACGAGCCCATATCCTGCTCATATAACGGCCTAACGTTTATCGGTTCTTTCTCTTTCTCTATTTGCGATGAGAAAAATCGGACACGACGCGCCATTTCGTCGATGCGACGTATTTCAGCAACATACGAACGTTGAAAGGGGTTGACATCGGGGTTGAGCTAATTTAACGTCAGGAAAAAAGTGAGTCGAGTAGCTGCAGCTCATACATCTTTGAATTGAACATCCCCTAGTTCTCCAAGCTCGTACACTGCGTCATGAGCAACTTCGGTGGGTATTATGAGCTGCACCAAGCTCATCTGCTCAGAGCCTGTGGCGTGGCCATGAGCTCAAGGTCTTTAATCGCAAGGAAGATTATACATACGAAATAAGGTGGGGTATTCATCCCCCATAGTTGATTATATCCTCCTTTGCCAGATCGTCGCGCTGTGTGAGGTGTGTAGCCGTTGAATGTTGTCGGCAGTGAAGTGCACAGTAGACGCAGTCTATTTGGTCGAACAAATAAATCTGTTTGTCAGAGCCTCTCGAACCAAACATGGTTATAGACGAGCGTTCAGAGTTCACTTTCTTGACCAGCTACTTTGCCAACTCAACGGTGGCATAATTCATTTCCTCCCTAACAAATAATACAGCGACGATGCTAAACGAATCCCAATCTCACCCAAACATCAGGTCTATTGACGAGTTCACTAGGCCTCCTGGACTTCAGAGGTCACTCCAGACTTATCCTTCACGCGGACCATCACCTCTGCCACAAGCACTTAATATCTCTCCAAATGGCTATCAAGATACGGCTGAGGAACTGAAACAGGCGAGGAGAGAAATAGAGCGCCTCAAATCAATGGTAAAGAACTCTTCAGAGACTCTCCGGCGTGGCACATCGTTCATTGCTTTTGAAGGATCCTTTTCAAGCTGCAGATATGGCTATCGAACTTCAGATGGAGAAAATGCAACTCGCTGAAGCCACTAGTGCCAGAGATTCAGCAGTTCAGCGCTTAGCCTCCGCTTATGACTCTATTAAGGAGAAGGCTATGACAATCAGCCGGCTTCAGAGCGAAAAGGCGGATCTGGAGTGCCGTTTGGTATTAGCAGAGAAACACTCTCAGGACCTTCTTGAGGCCGCCAGAGTTGAAGAGCGAAGGAAATTGGAAGATGAAACAAAACGTCTTCATGACTTGGTTCGCAAGCTTAGCGAGGCCGCTGTCCAGGCGAAAAGTCCATACTCTTCACCACTGGTCGACAAAGTCGAGAGCGCCAGTACGCTCTTCTCCAGCGTAGATGGTGTTTCTTCTTTCTTGACTGCCATAGACAGTAATAAGTCCAAAGTATGTGCACATTCCCGCTCATTCGCCTGTATTGCTAACGCACCTATAGTCTGTCAATGCGCTGTGCAATGACATTGATCATTTAGCTCTGGGACCAAGACCTCATTCTGTTTCCGCGTTCCATGGGCCGAATTCTGCCGCAGTGCCGTATTTGAAACTCGGTGATACTGAGTTGATGACCAGGGTGCGTACACTAAAACTTTGGTTGAGCTTTATATAGATTTGCGCTTTCCAGCCTTTCGTCAATCCTAAAATGCCAGCCGACCTCGTTCAGGCCAGATACGATATCCTATCTTCACTGCCAATACCACCTGGAATTCCCGATGACGTTCTGAATCCAATAATGATACCCTCACCAATCACGATTCATGAATTTCTTGGAAATACTACCGGAGTGAGATTCGTTCGTTTGCTAAATGATTCAAAAGCACTAAACATCAATGAAATCATAGTCACTTAGAGACTCGTAATCTTACCAACAATACTTTCAAAGGAGTAATACTAACTTAATTTTCAATAGCCTTTCAGGGTATCGCGTTTTCCATGAAAAAACTACACGTTGGTGTACCGATCGTGAAGAGCACGGGTATTTCTTGACGCCACTTTACAAATGCGCAACTAAGCCCCGGGTACCGACTGCACACCAATGGAGTGAAGTAGACCCAAGGTGTCGGATGACCAAACCAACTGGTTCGGGTTTACCCTGTTCCCTGCTAAACTTTCTCTAACTTTCGTGCAGAATGTTTCTACAGCAGGGAGGGGAAATGGTACTATGCAGGTCAATACATCGCCATTCGTATGGATGAACTCAACGTAAATGAATGGGAAGAGCTGGATCAAGAGGTGACATCTATTCTTGTCCTCACTGTCGTATATTCTCTGACCTAATGGCGCTACTTAGAGTACGTCAATGATTGTCAGAGAGACCCTGGCAGGCCGCAAGAATACCTCTCCGACTGTGCACTATGAAGTTTCCCAACTATATGCGGCTGGTGCTCTCAAAGTCTCATGTGTCGGCCTGCAATGCGTGGGCTTCAACTCTGTGCTCTACAATACGATCCTAGAACAAGCTACCAAGTGTCAACAAAGCGGTCGATGGAAGACGAACTGGGCCGGACCTGGACAGAACGTCTCTGATTTCCCTATAGTCGACGATGCTGATATCAACGAGTATGACAGAAACTTTGACGGCAACAGTGGCTGCATGCTTCCACCAGCACTTTTGAACTTCATGTGATTGCATCTTGACTCACCTGTACTCGACTGCTTCTTTGACACCTGCTCATCCTCTACCCGTATGGCGAAACCTATTGTACATCTGGCACCATAATACCGCAAGCGAAATCCCTCTTGACTTTGTCCTTCAGCGCTTCAACTTCAACTTAATGCAAATCTGGATGACCTGGCGCTCCACGTCTAATAATCACACTTATCGATATGTAAAGACTGCTCATGCCGCTCATGTTCGTGATAATAGAGTTGAATTAAATTGAGAATAGCGGGCTCTTTTCATGGAGCGCCTGGAATGCTCAGACTGTGTGAGTATCATTAGATCAATGAAGAAAGCGAGGGCTTAAGAGTGCACTTAGAACAATATATCGAGTCGATGCTAATGACCGCAAGAAAGAGATGATACATTCCTAAGACACAACGCTTCAACTTAAAGTTCAAGCCCGAGATCTATCAAGATGACAAAATGAAGTGGCCTGAGTTAAAGTACTTCGAATTCAGGAACAAACGGACTGACCTGTACATAAGTGTAATTTTAGCGCTGGCCCCTGATCTCTACTAGTAGTAGAGCGCCCACTGCCAATGATCATGAATGATGACCATACATAGTACATAGTATCAACAATAACTTGACTATGCATACCTTAATTAGTTTCATTTAGAGTTTTGATGACTTACTAGATAAAGTCTCGGAAGATTTACGTTGTGACAAGCCTTCTCTTTCACGAGCGCTGAAATGGCATGAGTTATTTAGAACGAAGTTATTGATACATAAATACACACACCTGGCGTACCTTATTATGCTATACCTCGAGCTAACCGATCCTAAGGCAGCAGCTGAAAGAATGGAATGCTGGACGAATGACGTTTCAGATCCGACGAGTAGAGATGTCATAATTTTGATGCAAGGGCCAAGGCTAATACTAATGAGTATGTAAATTTGAAAACTCATTAGGCGCTATCCATCCCAAGCCCTTCTGCGTGCATTGGGCTGAGATCAATCGCACTGAAATGCCATATTTGAGCTACTGTGCTCACCAGGTTAACATTCATATTCGGAGGCCATATAAGCGCTGTGCACCCTTTGACGTTGTAGGATGCAGAACCAATATAGACGCACGGGCCAGAAGAATGATAGCCACAAGTATAAATATATTTCTATACCCCGAAGCTGTGTCGTACTTGGAGAAGACGCTAATACTGCCGCTTTATGGATACACGGAATGAGGTTCAAACAGTCGGTATTATCGAGAGCCGGACATGCTGTACAAGTAGATGAAATTCAAAAGATCTCCAAATGTAGCAAAACAAAGTGAGCCGAGAGACCATGGACAGTGGTACACCGCAAATTCAGACAAGTTGCAGAGGAAGATGTCGCACAGGACGCCTGCAGGTTATGCATGTGAGATCGCTTGGAAGAAGAGAACATGGTGGTGGAAGCAAGACATGCGATGCACTGCTTTAATATTGTGACGTGAGGCTGTAATTGCAACCGGCTGCCGTAACCAATGATAGGCGCCAAGCATCACGTGCGCTTACTTCTTTGAGCTTAACTTTCCTTCGGCTTGCTCGGCGGGAATCTCTTGACCTTCTACCACCCTGTTCTCCAACTAAAGCACGTCGCAACATGCGAACCGCGGGCAAAATGCAAGGGACGTTCGGCATAAAGGCTATGCACATCTACGCTCTGAAAGCAAATAAATCGCTGCTCTTTCCCCCCTTTACGAAACATTATTCCCCCATATCGATTCGGTAGATGAGCTCTGAAACTAGTTCCACCATGTTCGAGCTCTCCTCGTCTCGTGCACCCTCTGGATCCAGGCATGACGATCAAATGAGAGAGAAGCAGTCCAAGTCCACTGGCTCTCTCCATCTCTCCGGGGCGAGATACCCTCGGGGGATGAACATAGCTCCTGAAGAGGTGCCTAATCGACCATTTTTTGTCAAGATAGGAAAGGACGGTGTTCTCGTTGCACTTCGGAAGCTCGACGATCAGTTGCTATCCGTAAGTGAAGACCATCGCCTCATGGTGTCTCGGACTCAATTCTCTCTTGTTCTTCAGGCTGGACGCGGGAAGATGCTATCGTCAAAGGTACTTAAGATGTTTCGTTCTCACCGTTATTTGTCACTGATCTCTGTATGTAGGAACCTGTGGACTGGATCGGAAGGGAAGTTGCGCCAGGCGAGGTTGGATTTATCAACCATGGTGGTTTGCCGAAGCTACTCACCAAGCCCGGTCGATATCCCGGGTTCCCCCTCCGGAATTGGTGGGCTCGGGAATGGCGAGGATCTCAATCAAGTGTGTTACTATATCTCGTCGACCTTTTCCCATCCTAGAAATTAACTTTCATCAGTATCGGATACCGTAATTGAATTCTTGGGAATTACCATTGTTCAGGTTTCGCAAAACCAAGCTGCTGTAGTATCCGATCCAAATAATAGCATCTTCGTCGTCAAGAATGGCGGGTTCGCGGCATTTTCAGTAGAGGGATCCTACCAGGTCCTTGCTGTCGTCGATCAGACGCACTTAACGAACGAGATCAAGGATTCGGTCACCCGCGCTACGCTCGGATGGACCCAGGAAGTGATGATGAGGAGTAATACTGGTCACGGGAGGTCCCAAGAATACGTGGTTGCACTGTTGTAAGTGGCGTCATTCTAATCAGTTCTCCGACTTTCTAACTTTAATCTTGTTCAGCCTCAACATCCCTGCTAATAACTGTGCAATCTTACAGAGGGGAGATGACCTTGAGCTCATGCCCGCTGGCCAACACTACATCACTAATCCTAATGTCACTCTCCGTGGATTATTTGCGTTAGGCGAGAATCAGATCGAGATGCCTACCAAGGACATGTGCGTGTACTCACCTATGCATATCCCTGTGCTTGCTGATGAATCGATTACAGGTACACTCGGGATCAGGTTCCTGTCAGCCTAACAATATACCTTAAGTGGCAGTTGACTGAGCCCATGAAGGTATGTCTAAATGTCTTAACTTTGTTGAGGAAATTATTCCTCACTGGAACGAAATAGCTTGCAACCCATGGCTACAGTACACCCTATGACGCCCTAAGGTATGTCCTTTACATGACATTTTGTCACGAGCCTCATATTCCAATACGCCAACTTTCAGGGATAAGACTCAGTCCATCCTCACCCAGATAGTCGCGCATCGTCAGTAATCCTTATAAATGAACTCTTTCTTTACCACATCTGACACAACTTGCCATAGTGGATTATTCGTCAATGGTTAAACAACGATCCTTCGGCCCAGATAGTATGGACAGCGGAGATGATGCTTCATCGGCATTCGTCGACGCCTTACGTACTAGGGCGATGGATGATATGCTCCTCGCCGCACAAGAATACGGTATTGTTCTTAAGGACCTTGGTAAGTAGGATCTTAAAATCTATACTGCTCCTTGTTCTGAGAAGAGCATTGTCTGCCAATAGCCGTCATCAATAGGCAGTTCAAGGGAGAGATCGCATCGACGATGGATAAACTAACCAGGAGAGCGCTGCAAGCACAGGTTGAAGCAGCTGTACGTAGTCTTGCGATCGCGCTTGTCTTTCCGTTCCACGAAAGGCTCACAATTGATGTTTGCGATAGAATGTTGACCGGGAAAACAGTAACAAGGTCAAGCAAGAGCAAGGTGCTCTCTCGGTGGCGAAGATTAAGTCCCAGGCTCGCAATGTGAGTATTGACGTTGTCTCCTTCATTTTGAAATATTGATGGCGTGTGCCATTTAGACCGAAGCCGATGCTGATGCGTACCAAGTTGTCGCAAGTGCACAAGCTGCTGCCAAGTCGGTACAAATCGCAGCGGAAGCACAGGCAGAAGCCACACGTATGGCGGCACGCGCTGAGGCAGATGCCATCCGCATTCGCGGCGATGCCGATGCTGCTATACTGGATACTTTTGCCCAAGAAATGCAGATGCGCCGTATCGAAGTTCAACGCATCGCAGCATATGGTAATCGTACAGTGTTCGTCCCTACAGGTGCCGACAGCTCGGATTGCGCAAGGAATGTCATCGGGGCTGCAAGTGCGGCTGTTGGAATCGCTGCCATGAACTAAATTCTATGAAATTCCGACTTTCTTTCAAGCATCTCTTTACGTGTATATCTAAACTTATACCCAACATGTACTTATCTAATCGAATATCGTAGCTGGATTTTGCAGACTACGTCTGACCTAATGAATTCCATGGATACGCTGGAGCACCAGTTAGCGATAGCTCACCTTTACAATACATATATGACAGATCCCGGTAGCCCAGCACACCATTTTGTACGGGGTTTTTGCATTTACACTGTGTTGTACCGTGCCGTACGCAATGATCAGAGATGCCGTTTATCCTCAACAAAATCGGCGGTTTACCGTTGAGGTGATGTTCAAGTCATAAATCGAGACTGTCAAAGCAGGCAAGGTGAACCTTCCTTCGAGTTCTTTGATAAAGGGACGATCGAACCCTACTCGACTAACCCAAGAACAAGCCAGGGTGCGCTAAGTCTTCCAGAACGTGACGATAGTTGTAAGCCTGGCCCAAAGCACAGGCCTCTTCTTCTTCGTCGGGACCGATTGGACGGACAGCGCGACTGGAGAAGTCCGAGTCCCTGACTAATTTTTGCACCTCTCTCGACGAAACCTGCGTGTGGGTGATTCGTTAAGAGTGGGAATATTATGAAGGATTCGGCTTTACGATCCATGGCAGAAGCATGAGAGAGAGGCGAGAATTGGGTTGTCACAAAAGATCAAGATAAGCAGTTAAGATAACATAGGTAATTGCGTTCTTTAGCCACAACTGAACCACTTGGTAGATATCGCATGCACGTCTAGGAGGGCATGTGTCCATATGAGTAACGGGATCAAGTTGACGTCGAAGTAGACGTGGACGTGGAAGATGAAGTGGAGCTCGGGGCATTGTGACTATATACTGAAGAAGGTCCGGTAAGGGAACTTGGAGTAGGTCCTGTTGAGGACACTGCTCCTGTCATACGAGGAGCCGCAGCCGTCACAGGAGCACCGGAAGGCGTCAATACTGGAGTCGCGATGTCAGTAGGAGAATGGATTATGTAAGTATGTGTTGCGCACCCAAAGGCCCTCTCGGAAGCGACATCGGCGGTCCTACGTAGGTGTTCGAAGGCTCTAATCCGGTGCCAGGCATGGTCCCACCAGCAGCCTGACGGATAGTTTGAAGGGTATCCCATTCCTTGACCATGTACGCAATGAGTTCTGCCGAGCCCTTCTTAATAATGTCCGCATTTGTTTCCTTGGACATGACCTGCGCGATGAGGGCAGGGTCGGCGAAGAAGACAAGGTGCTGATTGATCTGTTCCCTGGTTATAGGATCCGTTGCGAAAGCCTTCTTAACGACTTCGTGGCCAAGCATGAGGTCCGCTGCAAATGCCCCGTAGTCGCGTTCTCTTTGGCTGATAGTGTAGAAGCGGCGTAGGGTATCGAGCTGCTGGTTCAAGTGCATGAACCGCTTCCTAAAGTCGTCCGCAAACAATACGAAGGTAGCTAGTGCAATAAGCCTCGATCTGTTTCCATTCCACCATTGTACCGTGCTGGGCTCCTTGAGACAGCGCCCTGCTAGCTGAATCATGCTCTTTTCGGAAAGCTTAGGTGTACAATGCAGTTGATCCCGAATATCAAACGCGTCTTCGCAATTGTTGATAAAAATGGTGATCGCATCTGGAGTGAGAGGGCCGGTGAAGTCTGGTATCGTCGGGATATCCATGACTTTGAGAGTGTTGAGTGGATGCAGTATGTCGAAGAGAACGAAGGCTCTTATATATCGGTAACCTGGATTTTGGAAACAGCTTACAGATATCTTTTGCACCTTCGATTGATCAGATAAGTACCACCAGTGACAATGAACTGTGCACCGTACGCAACGCTTCACCCATCGCCAAAGTAGAGCAAGCCACCCAGGAAGTTAGAAATTGACAGCTTCCAATCAAGCTCTGCCAGGTCGGAAGAAAACACCTTTCACCGTGAGCCGCTTTCTGCGGAACACCACAATAGGTAAAGTTCCGACTTGGAAAAAGGAGAGATCGTCGGTTCTCCAACAATTTGACCTGTACCGACGCTGAGAGAAAGGCATACACCAATCTCGGATGGGTAGTTAAGGGCAAATAGAAATCCTCAGCCTAAAAGCAATAAGAGCTTCATAAGTTTAGCATCGGAAGATGAAGGACAAAGGCACTAGCCTCATACCTGAACGCTTCTCAGTAGCGGCTGAGTAGCCCCAAGTTACAACTACGTCTGGAAGGCATAATGGTCATACAAACAACGGCATCGAGTAGACGTGGAGGTAAGTAGAAGTTGAGCTCGAGGCATTACTACTGTATACCAAGGAAGGTCCCGCAAGGAAAACTTGACAAGAGCTTCCGCTCTTATTCGATCCGCATGATGAATGGTGATTGAGTCGTAGCACGTCGCAGTAAACCTGACATCCGAAAATTATGGGCAAGCAGTTGCCATCATCTAGGCCTCGTTCGACATCTGGATGACCTATCAAACCACGCCCAGCGTAGCGCCGTTGTAGAATAAGCCACCGAACAAAGGAGAAGTTGCCAGTTTTCCATTCATCGATTTAACACATCCCTTACAGCTTGTACCGCACCCGGAAAAGGGAGCGACGAGATTGTGCCATGTGCGTGTACTATGGCAAATAGAGTTCCTCAGTCTGAAAGTGATAATGAGCGAAGCTAAAACCGAGAGAGACGTTGGCAAGGGTTAGGCTGCAAAAGTCACTAACAACGCTTCTTCTGACTACCAGTCAGCGCCATGCAATCTTCATTCGAAAGCACTGTAAAAATTACGAACGTTTCGCTTGCTACCGCGTGCGCTGTCACGTTCCCGTTCAACTCTTCGCTTGATGCTCGGGCGTATATTCCAGCATGGTTGCGTTTCTCTTCCACTCCATAAGCGGATTGGGTTGAGACGTGCGTAGAGAGGCTTAGCTTTCATCAAGCGCTCTACAAGTGCGAGTACTGAGGTATCGACGAGTGTGGTGTCGCCTTTTGTCTTCCATGCTGTCCACTTCATCTAATTCTGCCACTGTAGTCCTCTGTCAGCGCCCCACCCACATTCCGACAGAGTGCTCACCACCAAGACTCTTTCGACATTTCCTAAGCAACAACAGATAGTCAACCTCGACCACATTGCCCCGGGGGCCATCTTCATGATCAATGCTTCCCAGACTTCTTCGCCAGTCACTTTGCGACAAAGAATCAATCACCACATCCTCCTGGATTCTTCCTGAACTCTCGTTTATATTCAAAGTCATTTTGATTGATAGGAGCGATGTGTGTATGTTTTTACGGGTTCTTCGAGATGGTGTACGGTGACGTAGCAATTTGACAGTTGAGCCAAGGGTACTGCGGAGTGTTTGCGGTCGCCGAGAAGTTAACTGGATAAACTAGGCCTGTTAGAGAAGGCTTTGATCAAAGGGGCGAAGGGGCCGTATCACAGTATGCCCGAATCCACGCCTCGAAGCAAATGCAGATGGATAAGACAATCTAGACAAGAGATTCAAGTAGATTCCATGAGGAAAAGACTTCAGGTCGCAAAGCTTGTTTGTTCATTGAGGGTGTTGAATGAGCGAAAGTTGAAGACAACGAACAATCCGCCGCGCTGATCAACAATTCCATCATCACGTTGATCCTATCATAGTACGCGGAGTAAACTTGACCCTGGTCCCTGACTCCGAGTCGGAGTGACAGCCTGAGTCAGGGAAACTTCCTTTTGCTGAAAGTGACTGAAACGTCACTTGCCATGTAGTAGTAAACGTCCTGAGCGACTGAAAATTTCGCACACAATGGATCTTCAAGTTTACGAGCAATTTTATGAATGATATGAATGCAGACAACGCCAAGGAAACTTATATCTGGCTATATCGTGTCTTAACTACAACACACCGAATAACTACAAACACGTCTGAGCGACATTGTGGGCCATGTGGCAATATGAGTAGCGGAATCAAGTAGACGTGGAAGTAGATGTGGAAGTGGAAGTGGAAGTGGAACTCGGGGAATTAATCCTATTGCCTGTAGACGAAGGGGCGGCCGTCAGTCCTGGAGTTGAGTTGTCAGCTAAGGGGAATGGACAAATGATGTGAGGCGCACCTGCAACAGTTGCAGCTCCAGGCCCGGTTCCAGGCGGAGCCCCACCGGAAGCCAGACGGATAGCTTGAAGCTCATCCCACTTCGTAGTCATATATTCCTTGAGAATGTCCGTATCCGTTATCTTCTTGAGAATCTCGGGGTTTTTCCTATCCTTTTCCAAGATCCACGCAACGAAGGTGGTGTTGGCGTTGAAGATGAGGAGTTGGTTAAACTGGAGGTTGGTGATTTGGTCTGTCGCAAAGAACGCCATATTAACGAGCTTGCGGGCCTGGGTAAGGTCCTCCTGGAATGTCCTGTAGTCGCGATCTCCCTGGCTGATGGTGTAGAAGTAACGCAGCGCTTCGAGTTTCGGGTCAAGGAGCAAGAACCGCCTTTTGAAGGCAGTCTTAAAGCTATCGAAGGTTCGAAAGTCCGATCTTTTAACGTTCCACCACAGGACCGTGCTGGGTTCCTTGAGATGGAGTCCTGCTAACAGGGGTTTAATGTCCTCGCCGATGTCTTTGGAGCTGAGCGCCTTATAGATTTTAAATGCATCTTCGCAGTTGGTGAAGAAGACGTTGATGGCATCCAGAGTGAGAGGACCGGTGAAGTCTGGAATGCTTGGGATGGACATGGCTATGAGAGAGGGGAATGGATAACAAACTTCGAGGTAAGAAGATGTGTCTCTTATACTGTTGCTTGGAACATGGGAAACAACTTGAAAGTACAGCAGCTTCCGCTCCTATTTCGATTCATCAGATGTATATGGTGATATTACAGCAGGCACCGTACTTAGCAAAACGTCACGGTAAGACGAATCTCCGAAGCAAAAGTGGTTACCAGTTTTCCTTTCATGTTGGCTTGCTCTGACTGCTGGAGAGATACCCTTCCAGCGGGAACCGCACATAGTGGAACGCCGTGACGGTAAGATCAACCTCCGCAGAGATGTGGTAGGTAAAATTTCATTCTTCTTCCTCTGCTCCGACAGCTAGAGAGCACACTAACAACGTGCACCGCACCATGCGGAGCTCCACAGAATTTTGACCTCCGAACAAAGGAGAAGTTGTCAGTCTTCCATTCATATTGGCCTAGCTCAACATACATTTTACACTGTATACCGTATCCGATGGAACGCCTGGACGGTGAAATCATCCTCCGAAAGCTGATGAGAAGTCGTTGCTATGCTCTCGTTCGAAATTAACCTGCTTCGAATGTGGAGAAAAGAATCGGCCAGTCACAGTAAGATTTGCCTCCGAAGATGAAGGACCTAATGACCATCCTTCATGCCATATTCCTTCCCAAAGTTCACTGGTAGCCACGCCTTCCATACGCTTTGCAGCTCGACTGTCATCCGCCCCATCCTCTTCATTCCTTCCTAGGTCCTCAATGAATCAGAAGTCAATCTGATTGACAGGAGCAACGAGTGGGGTGAATACGTCGGCGATGGTCAAACTCTTGACTGAATCAACAAGGTCACTCCCCCTATTCTTCCCCTCAAGATACTGCACGGAGATTTCGGTCGACGGCGAACTTCTACAATACTCCGCAGCATGCTTTATGTCTCGAAACAGGAGCAAACAGATATGTCAGATCCAGACATGCGAGCCGAAGAAAGCATTGAGTGGCCTTCAAGATGCGAAGCGAAGCATGGTGGTTCAGTAAGAGGCTTGCGGGCGAAAGTGGAAATGACACGCCGATCAAAACGTCGATCCGACCGGAGTCAACTTGACCCACTGGCAATGACGACTGCCAGTCACGGCAAACATAGGAAGCTGTCTGAAGTGAAGACAGGGCGTGTGAAGCTGTGTCCCTTCTTTAGAACACATCAGGGAAACTACTTTCTGCTGAAAGTGACTTAAGTGTTACTTAAACGTCCTGAGAGACTGAAGTCTTAAATAAGGCAAGCTTTACTTATTCATGCATGTCCTCCCATTATTCAGGACAAGTTGGCTGAAATAAGTGCGGGCTGGCTTAAATAAGGAAAGATGGCTGAATCAGTGCTCTAAGTGTTTCAGGCATTCTGCACCCCAGTGCTCCAGTGTATCATCCTTTAATTACAGCAGTAGACAAGTGTTGTAAGACTAATTGCAGTGCTCAAGAGTCTAAGTGCATAAGAACGATCCAAGTATTTCATTGCATCAGAAATATATAAGACAACATTATGTAGCTATCAGTGCCTCAGCGTTCAAGTACATCAGTCATTTACGCAAGACTAAGCATAGCAGTCGCTATCATGGGATCCGCCACGACATTATCCTGAACCTCTTCCGTGACGGGCAGTGGCAGACCACATTTCGCTGCCGTGCCTTTGTTTCTACTGCTACGCCAAAGAACATGCAGAATTGAAGACTGCTCTGCGAGTCGATGGTAATATAATGTTGAGCGCACGGACAGAAACGGGGAGAAGAGGCTCACTAGTGATTGATTTGCCCTTAGAAGTCTACGCAGTCCGTAGCCGAATCCCATTTTGAAGCGTCGTCCTCCTCATGATCACCATCTCCACCTAAATCCTTGTCCTTGTCCTTGCCCTCGCCCTCGCCGTCGCCCTCGCCGTCGTCCTCGCCGTCGCCCTCGCCGTCGTCCTCGCCGTCGCCCTCGCCGTCGTCCTCGCCGTCGTCCTCGCCGTCGCCCTCGCCGTCGTCCTCGCCGTCGTCATCGCCCTCGCCGTCGTCATTGCCCTCGCCGTCGTCATCGCCCTCGCCGTCATCATCGCCCTTGCACTCAATCTTGTCAACTCCCTCGTCCCCGCTCTCACTCAGGTTGTCGTCACCCTCAGCATTAGCATGCTCGTCCTCTGCATCACCTTCCACCTCGCCTCTATACTCAGCCACCTCACGCTCTTCGCCCTTATCGTCGGTTCCGTCGGTTCCGTCTTCCCAATTATCAGCGTCTTCGTCATACGCTTTTTCGCAGGTCGAATCTGCATCCATAACGTCAAAATACAAGGAGAAGTCCCTGCCAGTGATACCCGATCCAACAAGTTCGGTGTTCTTTCTCGTATCGATATCTGTACTGGCATCGTAAGCTAGGAGGCGGGATCGAACCTTTTCCCAGTTTGATTCAGTGAAGAAAGAGGGATTTGACAACAAGTTAACATAGTCGTCCGTATGAGGTTGCCACAGAGCGCTAGTGAAATACCACTCAGCGCCGCCAAGTTCTTCTTTGATATTTTGCAACCGAGCCACCTGTTTATCAATGGCAACCTTGACCTATCCATGGGAAGATCAGCGAATAAGGACAATATAAGTGCTGAAAAAAGTAGATACCGCTGTTGCCGCAAGGGCGAGGGCACCGATAGGCTTTCCTATGGTGTTTCTGTCCAGTATTTTATGCCGACCCATGGCCAAGACAATGTGTACGGACAACACTGAGACCACAAGGTCAGAGCAGAACAGTCCTTGCTTCTGTACATTTAGAGTCAATGCATGGACACAAAATGCGACAATAAATACTCTTTTACTTACCCTCTCCATACTATACCAGCTTTCCCATAGAAACGGTTCGGCTTTCTTCTTGTCAACTAGCGACTGCAACGTCTTCACAATTGCTTCGTTTCGCATTGATTTTGATTGTTCGCCGCTGATAAAACTTGCAACTGATTGCTCAGCTTTCTCAAAAAGTTTCTTGCGCCAGCTATCAGAGCATCTCTGGGCCACCTGAAATACAAGGATCGCATCTCAATTTGGTAAAGGTGACTTGGAGATAAGTTAGATTGACTCAACTAGAGAACAGATATCGGCGAACTGAGTTTCGTAACTGAATTCCACAGAATCAAACACTTTCCCCCACAGTGAGCTGATGAGCTTATTGTCCGGAGTTTGCCATGGTGTGACGGACTTTCCAACTGCGCGAAATAGTGAAGGTAATAGAATATGAGTCCATCCTGCCTGAGTACCGGGAGGGAGACACTGGTTCGTCGCCCTTTTCCTGCCTGGCACGCGAGATCCTTCCCTTCCTTCATTTTGATCCTTGTCCTCAAGTCCCACTGATGTCTGCATATACGTACATCAGCAAAATATGTCATAGAAATGAATTTGATTTGACAAACTGAGCTAGTAGTCCGAGAGACTTTGCGATGACCTTGATAAGCCCCAGTCACTATCACTTCGGGTCCGGGGGTGCGGGACGCTCTCGTCATTGCAAGCGACGGTGCTCAAGGTGCTAACGACATCTTTCAACCACCAGACTATTAGTAAGAAAAAAAGGTGAATGCCTACATTTAGAGTGTATCAATCGACTCTCACTTACTTCATTATCAGCCACCAGCGACTGCCTCTTGCGATTAGAGGTAGCGGATCCAAGCTCCGGCTGCAGCACGTCAGAAAGCTGTTATCCGTGGCAAGTGAACAGCTCGAAAAGAAGCACTTACTGTCATATCGGCCTCAGGCCGATAAGGAATGTCAGAGGGTTTCCTCTTCTTACTCAAGTCCTTTCCGCCTGATCAGATACGAACTTAAAATGCCGGTTACCATAGAATTGACGCTTACTGTGGCACCGGCCTGTGTGTCCATGTCAGTCAACAATGACTTCTTGATCTTGACAGCCTTATTAGCCTATTGAGATGGTTTAAAATAAGTAAACATAAAATGAAGGAATTCATTGCACGTGAAGGTAGAAGAATTACCACATTAACCTGAGAGTCGGTGTCTGGTGGCGACTTCCTCTTTCCGTTCTTTGTGACTGTGATGTCCTATTCATATTCACACATTAGCGCTCAACTTGAAGTGAAGAAGGAAACGAATAGTTGCCACAGGAGAGCACCGGAAGTGAGCCTACAGTGCATCAACACTCACATATACCTGTACACGGGGTTCCAAGGCTAGTGATTGCACCTTACAACCATAAATAAGGGGGGAACGAGAGAAGTTGAGATAAGATAGACTTACCGGTGCGCTAAGCTGCGAAATAGCAGTCCTCTTGTTTGCATCCTATCAAAATACCAATTCAGTAAGCAATGAAGGAAGGATGTACCATGAAGATCACTGTCTGGTACTCACCTGTCCACCTGGTTTTATCTTGTTATTCTTATCCTCGAGTACGGGAAGGGATTACTCAGTAGATTGAAAAAATGTAGAATGATATGACATCGCTTACCGTTGAAACCTGCGACCCGGAAAGAGTGTCACGCAATAACTTCCTTTTCTTCGAGTTGACGTTGCTGCTACCTCCATCCTGTTCATGAGACGGCAGTTGGCAGATAAATAATAACGAAGGAATATGAACAAACGGTCATGGAGCAACTGACATGAATCGAACAGTAATCAGTCGGACTCACACAAGCTTGAGCCGGCCTTGTTAGCCTCTTCGGATCGCTTCCGCCCTATAAACAAGTTATTCAGACTGCATCTGCCATTCTAATGCTCCGTCAACTCACAACATTTGATTCCGAATCGACAAGATGTGCCTTCTGTTGCACGCTGATTGTGCTATTTTTTACACCATGATAGCTTGTAAGGGTTATTGTTTCTCCTTCATCCTCCCAGGGACTTAAGTTTTCATCATCTGGCAATTCGACGGTGTGTCTGGTGCAGCTTTGCGTCAGCAAGGCTCATAATATAGTGGTAGCAAAGACAAGAGCGTCAATGTTGCAGGTGAAGGATTTCCAACTTGAAGTTGGGTCTCGGCCCGGGAGCGTCACGGTAGTAGTAGCCTGAGTAGGTAGTCGGGATGATGATGATCATACTAGTATGAGTTTAATAATTGAGTCTAAATCAAGCTTCTCACTCACCATTACATCGACTTGACAGTACCAGATACTGATTCAGACGCAATGCAAGATTCAAACCTCAAACTCACAAATTGATCCTTTCTGAGTCTATCCCTGCCACTGGCACCTCAAGACCTCCACCCTCTTCACCAATGAAAGTGGAATCATCTGTGTTGCGAAGCGCCCTGACAGGGCGTTTTGTCTTGTCGTTCCGCCTTGACGTAGCGGGCGAGTCTATTATGTCCGTTTCTTCACCAGAAAGACTCTCGTTCAGTCCTGCAGGAGCGTGAAAGAATGCGTCGCTGGGAGTCATGGTGGCGGCAGACCTGGACATCTTTGCGGTCTGCACACGTGTGCGAAATGGAAGTTCACCTTTGGAATCTTCTTTCCTAGCCTTTTTTGCAGGCTCCCTGTTTGGCTCATCCATACTCGCTGCTTCGCATTAACGTGAGTCACAGTGTTCAACCTCCAAGCTTTGAGATCATCTGAAAATGTATAGGCAATGTTACTCACGAATATCCAAGTCTTCGTTGTGTCCATCTTCACAACCCGATACGTCTTTAACATTGTTCTTCGAGTCTGTTTATGCCAGTTCAAATGATCTGTGTCATCACTGATCTAAAGTTGAAGACTTACTGCTAGCTTCGCCTTTTGGCTTTCTACGTCCACGTTTGCCAGTGAGTTTGGGCACTGTTGAGCCCATCTGGGTGCGTGTCTCAAGAGCCTTCGACAAGTTGTTTTCAAGCTCTACGGTCTCTAGCATCGCTGCTTCTTGGTTCTCTGCTGCAGTCACCTTCTTGCGAACCTTGTCAGCTGCCTCTTGTTCTTTTGCTGCCCGTTTTTGCTCCGCAGCGAGTTTTTTCCTCTCTTTCGCAACCGCGACTTGCTGGGCCGCAGCTCTGCGGAAGGCTGCCCGCTCTTCCTTCTGCTTTTCCTTCTCTTCCTTCTCCTTCAATGCCTCATCCCGCCTCTCTGTCTGCCGTACTTTCCTTTTCTCTTTTTCTTCCTTCTCCCGCAATATCTCCTCCTGTGTTCGTCTTGTTCTGAGTTGTCCAACGACTGCTCCGGGGTGCTTTTCGCTGTTCTTAGCTCTTGTCTGTCTTTGAGTTGACATTTTGTGCAGTGTTTTGAGACTTGTATGATGATAAGATGTGTCGAAGGTGCAAGTTCAAGATCAGGGAGGCGGGGGCGTCTATCTTAGACAAGTTGAAAATTTACGCCCACTACTACCGTGACTACTCTATGACTAATTTTAACTCAGGTTCAAGTTCACTGCCAGTGGCACTCCGAGTCCGAGTCACTGCCAGTGCTAGCAGCCTGCCAGTGCCAGTGAGGCTCAGCTGTGAGTCCCAATTGTCAACGTATACTACTACTGAGGTTACATTCAAGTTGATGCCAGCGACACGGAAAAAGCACGATCCCTTTCATTTTCCACCAACTATTCGATGCACCTTGCCCGGCTGTAGTAGGACGTTCAAGAGTCAATCTGGAAGAGCAAGACATGAATATTCAGCTCATCCGACGTCATTCTTGGCAAGTTCTTCTGCCTGTGGTCACGAATATGAATCGTCACCTATTCGACCCATACGAGCTCCAAGTCCTCAACTTGGAGCTCTCCTGAGGTCGTCCGAACTTCCAACAGAGGGTCATTCTGAGAGCGGCTCTGACTCCTACGATTACGATATTTTCCATGCTTACACAGGATATCTCGATGCTCAGTATAGGCCGAGACGAGCTGCTTCAAGATTTGGACAGACCTCATTCCTGTCCCATTCTGTCACCGGAAGTGACAGTGGCCGTTCTGAAGACTTGGATTCCGACATTGGAGATTATAAGGAGAGTGAGGATAACTTGAAGGTGTATCACAGATACTTGAATGGTGCGCGCCAAATTAATTGTTCCCGGTTTACTGTAGCATTTTGACACCAAACATTGTGCAGCCACTCCATGCGATACAGAAGGGAACTTCTTAGAATATGAAGACTCACCCGCTCCGCGAAACGAATCTGCGTCAAATGACTGGTTTCCCTATTCGTGTCGAGCAGATTTTGAGCTCGCAGATTTTCTCTATTGAGAAGAGCAAATGTCTGCTGGGAACATAACAAAGCTTCTGGGAATCATGAAGGCTTATCAGCTGATTCAGGCGGCGGAGAATGTAAAATCTTGCGGATGTTCCAAATTGGATGCGACAGAGCCTGACGATGACTTAGATCTGGGTTCAACTAGTACGCTACTCAATGGAGACGCGCAAAAAATGTATAACGTCATTGATGCTACGAAAGTCGGTGATGTGTCTTGGAAATCCTTTAGTAACTTCTACACAGACGACAATGGCCAAAAGGTGACAAATGAGAACACCGAGTCATGGAAGAGGAAAGAATATGATGTTTGGTATCGGAATCCTTTGGAAGTGATCCGGAATTTGGTGGATAATCCAGCTTTGGAAGGCGAATTCGACTATGTCCCGTTTCGTGAGTATCAGCCGAAGGAGGACTCTGATGACAACAAAGAACGAGTCTTCAGAAACTACATGTCCGGAAATTTTGCTTGGGAACAGGCTGTAAGTCATGAATCATGCAGCATTCGAAGTTGGATGAAGTGTACTGATTATCCTTGACTTAGAACAAAATCTACGCCGAAGATAAAGCTGTTCATGGGTCCATGTTCGTTCCGGTCATCTTAGGGAGCGACAAGACAACAGTCTCCGTTGGAACTGGCAACAACGAATATTATCCGTTATATCTCTCAATAGGAAATGTATCTAACAAGGCCCGGCGGTCCCAAAAGCTGAATACAGTCCAGCTCGTAGCATTTCTAGCAATACCAAAGAGTGTGTGTCAAAAACTGAGCTATTCATTTGTGTTCTGATGCTTTGCAGCTGAACGGCAGTACGAAAAGTCAGATGACTTCCGTCGCTTTAGACATCAAATCTTTCATTCATCTATATCAAGAATCTTGAGTCCACTGAAGACCGCAATGTCTATAAACTGTCGAGATCCCAGGCCCCTTTTCTCATTTCCCGCACTTTCCCGCCAAGGATCCCGACATGAGCAGACAATCCCGCGGGGAGAATCCCGCCATTGGATTCCCCGCGCGAAACCCCTTTCCCGACTCGCACGATCCCCCGCAAGATCCCCCGCTCACGTGACCTATCCCGCACCACCGTCCCGACCACCATGCACGCATACACACATTCATTTACGACGACCCGCCACGGCACACGTACATTCACTTATCAACATACGCTCATTAATCCGTTAGTACCTCAAGGTGACGACCTGCAACAGTCTGGCATACCTAGTCTGGCTAGTCGCGGCCCCGGACCGGACGCTGACGTCCACGGACAGGCCGTAGCCATCTGGAGAGACGGGATAGACATGCCTAGCAGTGCGGTCGTAGCATGTATCGTTTGTAGTAGATAGGTGCGCATTGCGCAAGGACACTTAGCGTAGATTAACTATACAGTCTTTACGAAGTAGATAAATAGCTGTAGGCATCGTAAGGAGCACCCCACTTTTGACCTCTTGTGGAGTGCTTCCTTAGGTGCGATCTCTCTCTTTTCTCCTGTGTAGTTAGTTGCGCAATACTTACTTGTGGAGTGCTTCCTTAGGGATCCGCTTACTTGACGTTCAAAGCAGTGAAGAGTCCTAGCTGGCCTTGAGAATCCCGCGACGCGCCTGGATAGAATCCCGCGCGTTTCCCGCCTGAATTCCCACGCTCGTTCCCAGTCGCGAATCCAGATTCCCGAACGCGGGTTCTTGTCGCGAATTCCAGTTTCCCGAAACTGTTTCCCGCTACAATTCCCGACGGTCGCAACATTAGGTCAAAAGTCCTGGCTCACCGCCGCTCGGACTCGACACCCTCACGCTCTTTACTTCTACCCCCGCACCCGTACCGCCGACCCGCGATGTCGTCCCACCAGGAATGGGGAGGACTCGCAGACACCTTCGCTTTCCCGTCCCCTAGCTCCTCGATGGAGGAAGACAAACTCCAGCCCATCCTTGATCGCCTCGACACCCTCGAAAAGCGCTACTCCAAGCTAGTCAACGAACACAATCAGGTCCAGAACACAGTCGCCCAGCTCAAGCACGCCAACCAGGCGTTAGAAGCCCAAATCGCGAGCCAGCCCGCCTCCCCGTCTGGGGGCGGAGCAGGGCTCAAGATGAAGCTTCCCGACACCTTCGAAGGCGAACGAGCCAAGCTGGAGAACTGGATTCACCAGATTAAGCTCTACCTGTTCGGACAACATCCAGGACTAGACGAAACCCGCAAAGTCGCATTTGCTCTGATGCTACTACGGGGGCCGGCGCAAGACTGGGCACGACCCATTCTAGATCGACTCCAGGACATCCCGACACCGCCAGAAGCCGCCAGCCTGGAGGCCCTGTTCGCCGCCCTTCGCGCCTCTTACGGGGAAATCGATGCAGACAAAGCCGCAGCCGACAAGCTGATGCGCCTACGCCAGACAGGAACGGTCGCCGAGTTTGCGTCGCAATTCCGTGCCCTCCAAGCCCTCACCGGGTGGCCCAAGGACGCAACGACGGATGTCATCTACCTCGACATGTTCCGGAAGGGACTCAAAGACCAGGTTCGCCAGCACATCGCCAGCACAGAGGCGAAGGATATGAAATTCGATGCCTACGTCAACTGGGTTTCCGAGACGGACGAGAAGCTAAGGCTCGCACACGCCTATGGACCAGTATCAAAGCCAGCGGCTACGCCCCGAAGCAATCCCGGCACCACTAGTTCAGCTCCGCGTACGATCCCGACTGCGGGCGCAAGCTCGACGAAGGATCCCAACGCAATGGAGATTGACAGGGTGCGCCGGGAGCGCAGGAGTAAGGGACTATGCTACTACTGCGGAGAGAAAGACCATTTAGTGAGCGATTGCCCAACGCGACCGCCAACCCGAAACCTAAAGGCTACGAAATCCACGTCCCCGTCGAGCCCCTCGCCCCCCGCGCTCCAGTCGTTCGAAGAAACGCTCAAACGTATGGCGGAACAGTACGTCCAGAATGTGCAGCAGTCCGTGCTACAGAACGCATTCGCCGCCATGACGCCCGCCGCCAAGAACGTTCACAATCCCGAAGCCCCGCCCCCAGCGGATTTTCAGTAGGGTCGTATTGCTCAGTCGCGCCCTATACGACCCAACCGCCCTTGTGGC
This sequence comes from Trichaptum fuscoviolaceum, assembly GCA_910574455.1. NCBI lineage: Eukaryota > Fungi > Basidiomycota > Agaricomycetes > Hymenochaetales > Trichaptaceae > Trichaptum > Trichaptum fuscoviolaceum. The sequence continues at coordinate 1,124,657 of CAJSYZ010000001.1, forward strand.
CGAAGAACTCTCTTAATAATGGTCCCTTGTATTTAACCATCTCTACAATAGACCGTCGTCTTCGACGACATTTGAAGTTCCCGGTACAGGTTAGCGACGGAAAAAACGGATGCCTTAGCCACAGTAATGTTAGACAGCGGTGCGTCGGGAACTTTCATAAATTCCCGCTACGTTTCGCGACACGGACTCCAGACTCGGGAATTGGTAATCCCGATACTTTTGCGCAACGCGGACAATTCCCCGAACGCGATTGGACGCATCACCAAGGAAGTAGTCCTCAACGTCGAGATGAAGGGACACTTAGAACAGTTGACCATGGCCGTCGCGGATATTGGCGACGACGATATTATCATGGGGATCGACTGGTTGCGGCACCATAACCCAACCATTGACTGGACCAACGATGTGGTCGATCTCAACCGCTGCCCGCCTCAGTGTGACAACCAGCAAGCCTGGTCCCGCTTCCCCGCCTCGCCATAGCAGAAGAAGTCGAGACCCCCTGGGGGCCCGACAGGACCCAGGCCGAATGGGAAGCTGTCCCACCAGGATTTCGGTACTCAGAAAAATATTGGGACCAGTACCACGACGCTGAATCCTACTTCGTCACGACGGACGACCACTTCGCGTACAAAATTGCCGCCTCGTACACCCACTCCCAGGCCATCGCTGAGAAGTCAGCAGTGAAGGAAGGCGAGAAAACCTTCGAGGAACTAGTTCCCCCCGAATTTCGTGAGTTTGCCGACGTTTTCTCGAAAGTTGAATCCGAAAGGCTTCCACTACGCAAGCCGTATGATCACGCCATAGATTTAGAACCCGGGAAGGTTCCCCCGTACAGCAAAATCTACCCGTTGGCCCCGGCCGAACGCGACGCCCTTCGCGAATTCGTTGACGAAAACCTGCGCAAAGGGTACATACGACCTTCGAAATCTCCTGCAGCGGCTCCCGTCTTCTTTATCAAGAAAAAGGACGGAACCTTGCGCATGGTAGTCGATTACCGACGACTGAACGATATCACAGTCAAGAATCGATACCCGCTTCCCCTCACGATGGAACTCGTAGACGCACTGCAAAAGGCGAAGGTTTTCACGACGTTAGATTTGCGATGGGGCTACCACAACGTGCGACTGAAGCAAGGCGACGAGTGGAAGGCCGCATTTCGGACTCAGGCAGGACATTTCGAACCAACGGTGATGACATTCGGGCTCACGAATGCCCCGGCGACCTTCCAGCATATGATGAACGATATCTTCAAGGATCTCATTGGAGTATACGTGATCATCTATCTTGACGACTTGCTAATCTTTTCCGAAGATGAATCGCAGCACGAGGAACACGTACGGGAAGTCCTTAAGCGGCTGCGCGAAAACGACTTGTTCTGTAAACCCGAAAAGTGCAAATTCAAACAGACTTCCGTCGAGTATCTCGGGATGATTATTTCGCAGGGAAAGGTGGCGATGGATCCCGCCAAGGTACAGGCGGTCCTCGACTGGCCTACCCCGAAAAAGGTGAAAGACATTCAAGCCTTCCTCGGGTTCGCGAATTTCTATCGACGCTTCATTCGGGATTTCTCGCACATCGTCAAACCACTCACGACGCTGCTGAAGAAGGACGTTCGCTGGGCCTGGACAGAAAACCAGCAGTTCGCCTTCGACTATCTCAAGCGCATGTTCACGACCGCCCCCGTCCTGATGATGCCAGACATGTCGCGACAATTCATCGTGGAATGCGACGCCTCTGATTTCGCGACCGGCGCGGTCTTGTCCCAGGAAGGCGACGACGGGCTGATACATCCGGTCGCCTTTTTCTCGAAATCCCTCAACGATGCGGAACGCAACTACGAGATTTATGACAAGGAGCTACTCGCGATTATTCGAGCTCTTGACGAGTGGCGACATTATCTCGAAGGTGCGAGTCATAAACTCGATATCGTGTCTGACCACAAGAATCTGCTATATTTTCTCTGAATCCCGAACGCTGACGCGACGCCAAGCCCGGTGGAGTCTGTTCCTCACCCGCTTCGATTTTACGATTCGCCATCGCCCAGGGCGACTCGGGGGCAAACCCGACGCCATGTCACGACGCGTCGATCTTCAACCCGAAGGCGAAGACAACACGGGACGGACCCTCTTGACCCCCGAAATGTTTCGACTAAAGGCAATTCGTCGGGGAATGACGCAGGTACACGGGGATCAGGCCCTCCTACGACGCATTCGTAAGTCAGATCAATATGAAGACGAACTGGTGGACGCGATCGAGCTGGTCAAGTCCAAGGCGCCTCGAGTCCTGACCAAGGAACTTGAGGACTGGAGCACCGAGGAAGGCCTCATCCTGTACCAGGGTAAGGTTTACGTCCCGAAAGACGAGACCATTCGCCGGGATGTGGTGAAGACTTACCACGACAGTCTCCCCGCCGGACATCCTGGACGTTGGAAAACGTTTGAGATGGTAAGCCGCAACTACTGGTGGCCCGGGATGTCTAACTTCGTAGAACGATACGTTTCGGGATGCGATACCTGTGCACGCACGAAGAACCGATCCCAACGCCCGGTAGGACTCCTGCAACCGAACGAAATCCCGCAGGGCCCCTGGCAGGCGATTTCGTGCGATTTCATCACCCAGCTCCCCCGATCTGAGGATTACGACGCAATTTTCGTGGTGGTCGACCGTCTCACCAAGCAAGCGCATTTTATCCCGACCACGTCTGATGTCGATGCACCGGAAACTGCAGAACTCTTCCTGCAACACGTCTGGAAGCTGCACGGAACCCCCCGCCAGATCATATCCGACCGCGGACCACAGTTTGTCGCGCAGTTCATGAAAGCCCTTTTTTCCCGACTCGGTATCAAGGGTACCACGTCGACTGCGTATCACCCGCAGACGGATGGGCAAACCGAAAGGGTAAACCAAGAGCTGGAACAATATTTACGGGCTTTCATAGATACACGACAAGAAAACTGGGCCGGATTACTCCCGATGGCAGAGTTCGCGCACAACACGAAAGCGCACGCGGCAACACGACAATCCCCGTTCGCGCTCGTCTACGGCTACAATCCCGAATTCACGATTGCCCCGAGCGACGGCCTGTCCACGGTCCCCGCCGCGGACGCACGACGACTACAGGAGCTTCAGCAGGCACAGGAAGAGGCAAGAGCGGCTTTGGAGGTTGCGGCAGAGCGCATGAAGCAGCACTACGATCAGGCCAGGAACGAGGCCCCGCAGTACGCAGTCGGGGATAAAGTATGGCTCGAGGCGACGAACGTTCGGCGACCGGGAGCGCGCAAATTATTACCGAAACGACTAGGGCCGTATAAAGTGAAGGCAAAGCTAAGTGACCTCACCTACGAACTCGAACTCCCCGCGTCGCTGAAGATTCATCCCGTATTTCACGTATCGCTGCTCTCGCCATACCACGAAGACGACATTCCCGGTCGAACGCAACCCCCGCCGCCCCCAGTCGAAGTAGAAGGAGATCTGGAATACGAGGTGGAAGAGGTACTGGACGCTAGACGGTTTAGACGGAGGTTTGAATATTTGGTACGATGGAAGGGATATTCGAGCGCGGAAGATACATGGATTCCCGCAAAGGATATGGGTAATGCAAAGGCTAAAATTCGCAGTTTCTATCGAAAACACCCGGACGCCCCTCGAGAAGTCAACGCTATCGAGCTCTGTGACCTGAGCAAGATTCAAGCTTGGCGCCCCGGAGTTGCGCCTTTGGAGGGGGGTAATGTCGAGATCCCAGGCCCCTTTTCTCATTTCCCGCACTTTCCCGCCAAGGATCCCGACATGAGCAGACAATCCCGCGGGGAGAATCCCGCCATTGGATTCCCCGCGCGAAACCCCTTTCCCGACTCGCACGATCCCCCGCAAGATCCCCCGCTCACGTGACCTATCCCGCACCACCGTCCCGACCACCATGCACGCATACACACATTCATTTACGACGACCCGCCACGGCACACGTACATTCACTTATCAACATACGCTCTTAATCCGTTAGTACCTCAAGGTGACGACCTGCAACAGTCTGGCATACCTAGTCTGGCTAGTCGCGGCCCCGGACCGGACGCTGACGTCCACGGACAGGCCGTAGCCATCTGGAGAGACGGGATAGACATGCCTAGCAGTGCGGTCGTAGCATGTATCGTTTGTAGTAGATAGGTGCGCATTGCGCAAGGACACTTAGCGTAGATTAACTATACAGTCTTTACGAAGTAGATAAATAGCTGTAGGCATCGTAAGGAGCACCCCACTTTTGACCTCTTGTGGAGTGCTTCCTTAGGTGCGATCTCTCTCTTTTCTCCTGTGTAGTTAGTTGCGCAATACTTACTTGTGGAGTGCTTCCTTAGGGATCCGCTTACTTGACGTTCAAAGCAGTGAAGAGTCCTAGCTGGCCTTGAGAATCCCGCGACGCGCCTGGATAGAATCCCGCGCGTTTCCCGCCTGAATTCCCACGCTCGTTCCCAGTCGCGAATCCAGATTCCCGAACGCGGGTTCTTGTCGCGAATTCCAGTTTCCCGAAACTGTTTCCCGCTACAATTCCCGACGGTCGTAACATAAACAATGAACAAACCATTCTCCGGTGCCCTGATGGTCACTTGCGTAGGTCGGTTCTCGCACTCGGCTCGTATATAGCCGATTATCCGGAACAGGTGAGTCTATGCGCAATATGCACTGGATGGTGCTGCAAGTAAGTATTGTCCTTTCCAAAAATCACATCCGACTTGAGTTCGAGGAAATGGCTTAATGCGGCTACTATATAGATGTACAGCACCTCACAAGAACCTAGATAATCCGGAATTTGTTACAAATCCTCGAACAAAAGAGCTGCACGAACGATTGATAGAACAGGTGGATGACAATAGCATAAGTAGAGCCACAATTCGTAAGGAGTATGGGTTCCACCAAGATATCGTCGTATGTGTTCCAACTTCAAGTTGTCCATTAGATGCACTTACCGCAACTTGAACTATGTCCCGTAGCCCTTCACCAATGATTTTCCGCGTGCAGATATATGCGATCTCATTTCTCCAGACTTACTGCACCAAATCATCAAAGGCGTGTTCAAGGATCATCTTGTCGAGTGGATTTGCCAGAGCATGACCACAACAGAGCTGGATATTGTGGATAAAAGGTACTATTCCCTTACAAGTCGTTTAATGCAAATACCATTGCTAACTTTCACGTAGAATCAGATTGCTGCTCCTTTTCCCGGACTTCGCAGATTTCCCGAAGGTCGAGGCTTCAAGCAATGGACAGGTAATGATTCAAAGGCACTTATGAAAGTATGTGGTATTTTCATCATGATCTTGTTTGAGGCAGTGGTTTGCTGATATCTGATGCAATCCGCTTAGGTGTATCTTCCGGCTATTGTGGGCATTGTACATGATGATATAGTTCACGCATTGAGTGCATTTCTGGACTTCTGTTACCTTGTGCGTCGGTACACGATTACAGCCTCAACTCTTGATCAGATTAAAGCCTCTCTGGATCACTATCATCAATATCGCAAAATATTCATAGCTAAGGGCATCCGGGATAACTTCTCACTTCCACGACAGCATGCCATGATTCACTATCCTACAATGATCCCTCTCTTCGCTGCACCAAGCGGGCTGTGCTCATCGATCACAGAGAATAAACACATTTACGCGGTCAAGGAAACATGGCGACGCTCAAACAGAAATGATCCTTTGGGTCAGATGATCACAGCAAACCAACGTCTCAGTAAACTTATTGCATCGAGGGCAGACTTCAAGAGGCGTGGAATGCTGGAAAGTCCGTTGGCTGAGGCTTCATGGAGAGCTTTGCAAGATGTTCTGCGCAAGAATATGTCAGGGTCGAAGACACTGGCAGATGACGCTGAGAGGACCCAAATTCGGAAGCCTGAGGAGCAGATGCAACATCATGATACACCCGAAGCTGGTGCAGCTGATGATACAGAGGACTTCTTCGATGACATTGTGGGCAATAACGAACTCAACGAAATTGCAGACCTGGAAGATCCCGAACTTGAAAGCTTAGTGCATGGGCCACAGCATCTTGCGGTTCATGACATACTACATGCTGAACGCCAGATCCGCTTGGGTGGCAGAAATGACCCTTTGAGCTTGATCTTAATGGCTTCGAAGCAACGTGGGTATTACTTGGTAACCCATGCTTTTGGTGTTACACATCTGACTTCTTTGTTGTCATCCTTGCAGAGTCCAGTAAGGTGTATCCTAAACAGCTCAACGCGCTTGCGGCGATAAAAGGTCATCCAGAGCTCCGACAGCTCCGACAGCTCATTAAAGAATACTTATTCAACAAGTACGAGAATCACACCTCCAACTCAAGGGGCTCCTCTGGTAGAGCCCAACCAGCAGTTGAATTGGACACGAGCAATGACTTTTCAATATTCCATTCAGCCACCGCTTTCTTTGCCTACCATGGCGAATCGATCCCTATAGAACAAGCAATGAGGGAGGCGATCAGGTCCAATCCCTCTTGGCGCGGAAAAGCAAGACGTGATACAGTCCTTGTTCGAGTTAGCTCCTGCAAAAAGGGGTTTGCAGGAATGAGAGTTGCCCGGGTTATGCTTCTTTTTTCCTTCACCGCTAAAGAAGAACATCAGGACTGCGCTCTCGTCCAATTTTTCAAGCGTGTTGGAGATTCACCCGACCTGAAAACAAGAATGTGGATAGTCGAACCGGAGTATGAGTTAGAGAGCTCTACCACCTGTGTCGAATGCTGTACTGGAGTGGATGTCAGTGGCAGATGTCGCTATCACCGCGAGTGCAAGGTTCCGAAGCTATCTGTGATAGATGTAGGGGACATCCTCCGTTTAGCCCACCTCCTGGGGGTTCCGAAGGGTGATGAATGTCCTCCAAAGTCATTGACACCTGAGGAGTCCCTGGATTTTTATGATAGATTCTATGTTAACCGATTTGCTGACATGCACATGCATGAAACATTGTACGAAAGTAGACAACGATAACTTGAAAGAGCCTTCGAGTCCTTGTTGCATAGTATTGACAATTGCGACACAGTACGAGTACAAAGATCATTTCACACTGGCATACTATAGTACAAATAGAGAGGCATTAACATAGAAGTTGATTCTGCCTGAACACCCTGCTGCTAGTACTAGATGTCGCGAGTGACTACTAGTAGTCCCAAACTGATATCCTAAGCGCCGACTCCGATAGGATTAAGTTTTTCGAAGAGCAATAGTAAGATTTCGACGTCTTTGCAGCAACTTGAACCCAATCTACCAACTTCTGCGGAGACGAACATATCAAACTCGTACTCTGTCGCGGCGAGGCTTTCCTTGTCGTGGTCATAGTCGTCAACAGACGCGCGAAGATGGGAGGTTAACTGAGCTAGTTTGGCCTTGAGCGTGTCTGAAGCTAGTAGAGAATTGAAGCTGAGCAATGGGAATAGAGCGTGATCGTTCGAAAGAATTATTAGACATTTCCTGATCAAATTGAATTTGTTCAGGAAGATCTGGCGTTCTTTGCGCAGTTCCGAGACACTGGTACCCTCGACGCGATCCTGCCAGTGTACAGAATCCCCCATTTCGCCTGCTTCATTGACAGTGGATGATTTGTTGGTCTGCTTCGTGGCGTCCTGAACAGCATCCTCCTTCTCAACAGCGTCGCTGACGGTGGACGATTTGACGAAGTTGCCTGCGCGTGCCAACTTGAATTGGTGGCGCACATTCACCGCTGATCCTAATCGAAATACAGCGGAATAATCAATTTCTGCCTTCGACGGATTTGAATTTAGGATGGAAACATCCTGATGATGTTCAGTAAGGGCGTCTAGCAAAACCAAACATTCCTTGCACGTGTTGTACGACCAGATAAGCAGAGGGATGAAGAACCTCAATGCGAGCACTGGTATACTAAAAGAAGTGTTGCGCTTCTCCGCCGACAACTTGTACCAGTCAAGGCCCGATGGGTCCAGTGAGAAGTCCGTGAAATTGAAGTGCCGGTGCGGGACAAAATTCATGACAACGGCCTCTTGGCTCGACAACAGAATGCCCCCTCGACGCGTACCAATGGAAAGGTAGGAAGATTCGAAGAAGCTGTTCTGAAAGTTGTCGAATACAGATCTCCTGTGGGCCCATATTGTCGTCCCGTCCCATACAGAGACGCCATCATTAGAAGAAAACTGTGGCAAGAAGTGGGCGCGGTAGTAGTCGATAACGTTTTCCATAAACTTCGACCACCCAATACCATCGATGGACTGAGTACTAGTATGATAGTAATCTAGGCGTTGTGGCGTAATGAGCCTAACAGGAAGGAGCTCTGCAAACGCTGACACCACCATAAGCCTCATTTCGCCTACTATATTGTTCCAAACAGTAAATTCGGGGTTCCTCCACTGCCAGTGCCACCAAATAAGAAATCAGTACTCCTATTAATACAGTGCTGGTGTAGTAGATGAAGTTGCCACTTACGATTGCCAGTGGATTGGATGGTACTACATCTGGTTGGTTAACCAAATACTCGAGATTTGTACTTGAGTACACTTCCATCACCAAGTCCAAGTCGGAGTCTGTCCGTGACTGCCACTTCCTGACTTTCTTCAGTTGCTCTTCGTGAGAATGCAAGGTGTCTCTCGTCTGGAAGACTAACGAGCTGACTTTCTTCAGTTCCTCTTCGTAAGAACGCAAGGCGTCTCTCGTCTGGTGGGATAACGTCTTAATGATAACCATCGCGCCGAGCAGCGCTCTTTCAGTCGTAGTCGATAGCGAGTAGTTTTCCCGATATGTTAGTTCGCGTAATATCTTTTCGATGAGATGGTTCATGGATGTGTCATCTGCAATCAGGTTGCGATTGAGCAATTCGCCATTAACTAAGGATTCGGGTCCACTGGCAGAAGCGCCACGATGGAGAGAAAGTAGTAGACCATCTGTCATCATCACTTGAGTCTTGCGCAAGATGTAGAATCAATAAATTTGTGCCTACCACTAAGAGGATCCGAATCGTAATCATTGGGGACTCCATCACTGGCATCAGTCGCAGCGTCCTCGTAGTACTCATCCGCTGGCGACACAGGTTCCGAGGTGAAGACTCGTGTCTTGGGGGGGGGGTAAGTAGTAATCATAGATGGAAGCCATTTTCAGAGCTGATCAAGTTATCCGTCTTTGTCAAACTTGCGAACTTGAAGTGTCAACCTGAGATACGGTGTCAGCCTGACTGAGCTCAAGCGTCCACTGGCAGAGTCATGGGAGTCAGTACTTATACTCAGGAAGGCTACCGTGATGGTGGCAACAATAAGGGGATCATTCCCGAGCCGTGGCATTACTACTCAGGCTAGTAGTAGTGCCTGCGTGACACGCAACTTCAAATTGAAGTGTGCCACTGTCAGCCTCAGGCTGAGTGCCGGCTGCCAAGTGGTACTACTACTAGTAATAGTAGTCCGCTCTCAGGGGGCGTTCCTGGAACTTCAAGTTGAAGTCATCCAGTAGTAGTAATCGGAACTTGAGGCTCCGACTTCAACTTGAAGATATTAAATTCGGAATTTGTCTTTTCCCGGTCGTACACTTCAAGTTTTGTCCGGAAGAGATAACTTGAAGAGAAAACTTGCGATTGGCTGGAGGATGAAAATTTAGCTTACTATTCGATTAAAGTTCACGACGACACACTGGCACCTCCCTCAGCTAGTACTAGTACGCTTCGTGTCGGGGATAGCAGTCACGGTGACTCGGAGTGCACCCCGGGTTCCCGGGCCGCAGCGGGCCGTGACACTGCCAGCCTGAGTGGTGCCACCACTGGCAGTGGCAGTGGTACTAGAGTACTACTAGTCACGGTATCCTGAGAACTTGAAGTTGCGCTGGCAGTCCCATCAACATCATGATGCTGAGTGAGCCTCAGGCTGACTGAGGCTCTTGACCCTGTGCCCACTCACTGACTGCAACCACTTCGAGTCCTCCTACAAAAAACCATTCAACAATGTCTACTTTGCGCACTACTAGTACCCGGGCCAATGACTCGGATGTACCTAAGCCTAGTCGTTATAACACGGATAGTCGAGATATAAGTGCGTAATGCTGTCTAAGAGTAATGTATAGCAAAGCACTCATTATCGTCACTGGCATGGTCAAATAGCTCAGTATATCAGCCGCACACTACTAGCGAATAAAGACTCTGCTATCAAGACTCCATACCAAACCGGTGTGTAGTATACTGATAAATAGTAAGGCCCAACAAAGTACTAATAATGATTGTTCTGGTCAAATAGCACAGGAAATCATGATGGAGACCCGTTCGTCAACTCACGGCAGTGATTACGACGACATGGATCATATTTATACTGCTGAAGACTTCACGCCTAGTCCCGCATCTGACATGGAGATTACGGAGACCTCCGGCTCACCGACTAAATCCGAGCAAGATTATCCAACCAAAGGCACTTTGAGAACATCTTTCAATTCGCAAGCTGCTCTTGTGCTAAAAGGCTTGAACGAATTGGCAGCTCTCGCTATCGATCCTTATCCCGTTGCGGAAGACGGAATTAGAAAGTACGAAGAAGACTTGCACGATTCGGAATGGAACAAACATATGGTCAATCGGAAAAGCAATGTCACTCATCACGAATTGAGGGACAACTCAGCAAAACGAGCCATGGAACCATTTAGAACAGCTTTAGAGGTGAATAAGATTAAGTCGATGAGGAAGGCAAGGCAGTTGGTGGATGCCAAACTCCGTGACGTTGGCGAAAATATGGCCAAGCTAGATGGATGTGCGAAGGACTTCCTTGCCGACGCAAAAGAGAAGCTCAACAAACTCGCTAAACGATCAACAGTACCTCATCTTGAAGGAGGAGACAGACTCGGTGAATTGAGGGAGGGTTTGGCCATATCACGCAAGTCAGGCAGGAAACGTGAATTGGTCAGCGTTGAGACTGGCATGTTATCCCTTCAAATCCAGAACGCAATGGCCGAAATCGTCAACACAAAAAACAACTTGAACAACAAATATATAAAGATCTTGTTAAAGCAAGTCATCGAAGAAGTAAGTATGAATGTTCCCGCTCCGTGTCTCAATTTATTTACATGATTCACACAGCTGCAACATACGGCCACCGCCACTGTGATGCGCAACATAGTTGAGAAAGCGTGAGAAGATCTTTTCAGGGCTTTCCGGTATTCATTTCCAGAAAGCTCTCAGGCTAAATTTGAATTCATGTTGGAAGGCGTCTCCAGACTGCCGGTCGCCGATTCCGGTTTGAAGGTTACAGGGTTGGCGAAGAAGGTCGACGCACTATTCGCGTTCTTTACGGGGATGAATGCATCAACACCTGCCACTACTACTACTAGCCACCCTCGTCGCTCCCTTTTTGACGATTTCCTGGCAAAAGAGCTTCGTTTCTCTTCACCCTTGACAGATGAACTCGAAGTGAAAGACACGGACGCGAATAGTATAAACCGGAGGTTCAAATTCTTCTTCCCGCGTCTTCACCTTGTCCTGGAATTCTATTTCTTTCTCTTCCTGTCGCTCAGACACCAGCTCTCCGTCGTGGAGGATAGGATCTCTTCCGCGCTGAGGTGTCATGGTCCAGAGAAGCTCTCTAATCTCACAGAAGGTGACGAACTATTCACCGAGATAACAAAAGGCGGACTTACGGTGGACTTGAAATTGCAAGAGGAGAGGGCCGAATTCATCGAGCGCCTACAAGAGTTCCTGAAATTTGAAAGTACGGAGGGGCCATATTGCAATGACCTCAAATTTACTCTGGACGATCCCGAAATTGGGTTTTCGAAGATGGCTTCACTGGATTACTCTGGCCCCGATGACGTTCCAACGAGAGCGTACAAGGAGCGATGGGAGCAGAGCCAACTGCAGCATGCAATCTCAGAAGCTTATGAACACAACATCGAGCGTGAGCGACACGAGGCAGAGCAACGAAAGAAGGAGAAACGAGAGGCGGAGACCGAAACTTCTGAAGAGATGGACTATGGCGGTATTGATGGCTTGTTCAAAGATCCGTTGAACTCGACGCTTACTAGTGGCTCTTCCAACTCGCCCTCTTCACCAACACCGGCCGATTCTTCGGAAGAGGTATCAAACTCAAACAGTCGTGCTAAAGGTTCCTCAGATGCTTTGGGTGTAAAAGCCGAAGTAGCTGGATTGCAGACGGTTGTTCCACCGAAGTCCGGCCAGAATCTTAATTATCTGAACGAACATATCAAGAAAATGCGGGACATGGGCAGAACTGCCTTCTTTGGCTTATCCAAGACGAATGGTGATAGAAATGCGTTCCTAAAACTCATGGATCAGGCTTACGTCGATGAGCTGCAGAAGTGCCTACCGCTTGGCTTGAAACCTGATGACGGCTTAAATGCTAACTCCAAATTGTTCCATTGGCTGGAGAAGGTCAGGATGCGCGTTAACGAATATCGTGATCGAGCATCAGTGCTACTCCGTGCGATTCAACTAATATTGTGTGATATTCCCGCGGACGTCGTTCAGGAGGTGGACCCTTTTCGAAACCTTCTAAACCAATTCCAACATGGGCGCAAGCGTAACCTCGCTACGTCCACGGTTATAGCTCTTGTGCAGGATTCACAGAAAAGCTTGCATCACTTCCTAGACGAGGATCAAATGGAACGTATGGTTACTCTGGCTCTGATAGAGGGACATGGCCAACTTTATGGCAGGGAGTTGCAAAGTGAGGTTGAGATGCCTCTTTGGGTTCGAGATCTTCTCTATAATATCAGCAAAGGACACTACGCCAAATTGTTGAAAAGTCCCGATACCGGTTTGTTAGGTTTCGCTCTTCAGTCCATCCCCACTAGTACCAGAGATGCTCCGCAAGCCGAGGGCGAGGGCATACCAGAACAAAGCGTTGAAACCATCGATATAAAGGGCAAGGGTCGACTGGTTTCGAGCGAGGATTCCAACGACTTGGAGTTGACAGCTGGACAAACATCTGTGAGCCATAGCGTAAACTCCGAGTCGACCTCTAGACAGTCACCCGCGATGGCTGGACAGTGTTCCCCGAGTCTTGCGAAATCCGAGTCAGCAGCTGGACCTTCAAGTGCATCGACGATTCGACCCCGGCGCGTATCACCGGCTCAAGAACGTGCCTCAGCCCTAACACTCCTTGTCTCTTGCCCGTTCACTAACCCAGGCAGCAACTCAGTCAGAGAGGGATCTCACTCGAGAAGAACGCTGGTTCTTCAAAAATTACATCTAATGTTGAGTTTACCGCAGATATGACACTGCCAGTATTAATTTATGTACATCCCCGCCACGAAGCATAGCGTAGTACCTGCTCTTCTTCCCTTCCTATAGCTTTTCATATGGCTTTTACGCTATTCATTTACTTTTCCTCTCAGTCTTAATTTCCTAAGCCCCCATGTCCTCTATTGCTATCTGCTATTTTCTTCTTCATATCCTTGCCCTTTTTGTACACTGGCATACTATGCATTCGCTTATCCTTTTTTTCACTGCTGCCAGGTAGCTGATTGAATGAAGTACAGCATTGCTGTAAACCATCCACTGCATCAACACTCAGCAAATGCTGGCTGAAGCAGTATAGGGTGAATCAGCCTTGCTGTACATTGATTCAGGGGATGCATACCTAGGGAATACTAGGCATGCAATACCAATTGGGATTATAGCACTGGATAATAGAATAATGCATTGCATACCCACCGCTTTTTTAGGTTAATTATAGCATTCAGGCACTGTTGATTGATAGCATGCTGTAATAAATCAGAATGTCATAATTTCCATCTATTTTGAGATATGAGGCACTCCAGGGTCCAGGACCCTGAGGTCTGGCAGGTTCCAGGTCACTTGGTGCCGCTTTAGAGGAGGTCGTGGGAATAAACTCAAATTAACCTTTGCAGGCTCTACAGGCCTTCTAAAATAGCACAAAAATAACCAAAAAATCAGGAAATATTCCTGGGCACTGCCGCTTTGCTGTAGCGTGGGAACTACGCTTCTGAGCGACCATATTAGGGTACCAGTGTGTTCTGGGCCCCTCTGGGCCCTTCCTAAAGCGGTAAAAATCATCATAAAATAGATAATTATATTCATTTGCACCTGCATATATGCAGGCTTCCCCTGGGCCTACCAGCAGCAAATAAAATGCAATAAAATCGGATTATATTAGTAGAAGTATATCAAACATGATCTAGATAGCTAAATATGGTAATACTAGCTGGGAACATGTGTATAACATCAGATCATATTCTATTTTTAATACATAACATATGGGGCCCATTGCACCACATTGGGATACCTCCGGGATGCAAATTTTGATGGGATTCCAATGGGACGTACTAGAAGAGCTGAAACGGGCTTTCACGGCGCTAAAATATGCATTTTTCATATTGTTACAAATTATTCTTTTATTTAAATGTTATTTTTGTTTCAGCACTTCCACTGCACGTAAAGGCATGTCTAAATAGTCAAAATGGTACAGAACGACGAGGAGAACAATAATATGAGCTTAGAATAGCTACACGGGAGCTATATATAGCTCTAACACACTAACTATTTTCGGAGTGCATGCAATTATTGTTAGTCATTCCTATGCATGTATGTACACTGTGTCTATGTTCTGAAAGCTTTAAATAGCTCTCTATATATACTTCTCATGCTGTACGAGGTTTCGCAGCAATCAGAGCTCATTTGAAATTGATATAAGGCATACAAGTTTCGGAAAGATGGGTCAATTTTAATTTATTGGGAGTGTTATGGGACAGGCACATAGTGCCAAACATTTACTATAGCTATTCTAAACATAATCCAAATGCATGTTTGGGGTACAGATGGAATGTAGAAGTCATATCTAATATTGTAGGATGAGATGCTATGTGTAATATCAGAATGTACATGTTATGTCAGAATCATATATAACTTACAGATTCCATCTGTACCCCAAACATGCATTTGGATTATGTTTAGAATAGCTATAGTAAATGTTTGGCACTATGTGCCTGTCCCATAACACTCCCAATAAATTAAAATTGACCCATCTTTCCGAAACTTGTATGCCTTATATCAATTTCAAATGAGCTCTGATTGCTGCGAAACCTCGTACAGCATGAGAAGTATATATAGAGAGCTATTTAAAGCTTTCAGAACATAGACACAGTGTACATACATGCATAGGAATGACTAACAATAATTGCATGCACTCCGAAAATAGTTAGTGTGTTAGAGCTATATATAGCTCCCGTGTAGCTATTCTAAGCTCATATTATTGTTCTCCTCGTCGTTCTGTACCATTTTGACTATTTAGACATGCCTTTACGTGCAGTGGAAGTGCTGAAACAAAAATAACATTTAAAATAAAAGAATAATTTGTAACAATATGAAAAATGCATATTTTAGCGCCGTGAAAGCCCGTTTCAGCTCTTCTAGTACGTCCCATTGGAATCCCATCAAAATTTGCATCCCGGAGGTATCCCAATGTGGTGCAATGGGCCCCATATGTTATGTATTAAAAATAGAATATGATCTGATGTTATACACATGTTCCCAGCTAGTATTACCATATTTAGCTATCTAGATCATGTTTGATATACTTCTACTAATATAATCCGATTTTATTGCATTTTATTTGCTGCTGGTAGGCCCAGGGGAAGCCTGCATATATGCAGGTGCAAATGAATATAATTATCTATTTTATGATGATTTTTACCGCTTTAGGAAGGGCCCAGAGGGGCCCAGAACACACTGGTACCCTAATATGGTCGCTCAGAAGCGTAGTTCCCACGCTACAGCAAAGCGGCAGTGCCCAGGAATATTTCCTGATTTTTTGGTTATTTTTGTGCTATTTTAGAAGGCCTGTAGAGCCTGCAAAGGTTAATTTGAGTTTATTCCCACGACCTCCTCCTAAAGCGGCACCAAGTGACCTGGAACCTGCCAGACCTCAGGGTCCTGGACCCTGGAGTGCCTCATATCTCAAAATAGATGGAAATTATGACATTCTGATTTATTACAGCATGCTATCAATCAACAGTGCCTGAATGCTATAATTAACCTAAAAAAGCGGTGGGTATGCAATGCATTATTCTATTATCCAGTGCTATAATCCCAATTGATATTATATGCCTAGTATTCCCTAGGTATGCTGATTTACCCTATACTGCTTCAGCCAGCATTTGCTGTAGATGATGCAGTGGATGGTTTACAGCAAGGCTGTACTTCATTCAATCAGATGCTCTATATCATGCAGTGATTGCTGTAATCTCATTCAATGAGTATCTCCAGTACATTCAGCAAACACTGTATTTCATTCAATGAACTAACTGGCAGGACTGCTTTTTTTACCTCACTCTTTCCTTCCTTACCCTGAGATCTGTGTTACTCCACATTGCGTTGCCAACTTGAACATACATCCGCTCCTCCCCATTCCTGTACTCAAGCTCTTCCCGTTCTCGCTCGGAGACTTTCATACCACGAAACAGTGCCTCATCATCTGCAGTTTCCTTGCGAAGAAGCTCGATCAGCTGGAGCTCTTGGTCCAAGAGGTAGACCTGACGTGAGCGTGTTTACGCTGACTCATTTCTGTTACTCTGGATTCTCGGATTGTATTCTCGGCGACTGTTCACTTTGAAGGACAAGAACCGATCCTTCTCGTCCTCGAACTGCCCTTCGACAGACTCGACTTCAGCTTCAAGACGCCTAGAAGACTTCAAATATCAAGCATCATCAATCGGACTTGATACATCCTCATATACATAGGACACACAGCATCACATCAATTCAAAATGAACGGCATGAAGGAAATGTTACCCAGCGACCAGGTAAGCTTCCTTGTCACTGTGTACGATTCTGCCACTCACACCGCGCACAAATCTATCAAGCTCAGTGGCTCATACGTTAACCCTGATGCCTATCGACGTTTATCTGTTTGCGCTCGTTCATGGTCACTTGGCCTATGTTCTATACTGTCCAGTGGCTGCAAATGCGACACTCTTTGTCGATCCCTCTGCTTATTGCTTTACCTGAAGTCTCTGCCGATGAAGTATTTGTTCTTACTGAAGTTTCGCGTCGCCAACGTTCCTTGAAGAGGATCCGCCGTGATCAACTATCCGATATGCCTTGAACCAAACTACGGCCGCTGCAATACACCCTGCATTATTACCTGCCAACGAAGAACTAGGACCTCTGACCGGGGATGCAATGACTATCTGTACTATAGCTGATCCTTTGTTGGACGCGGAAAAAGCAGATACGCTGAGATGCTTGGCAGACCTCGATGCAGAAGCTCCTGTGGGTGACGATGCCTCTGAGAATGCGTTAGACTTAGAACGCAAGACAGTGGCCCCGTCTGACAATCGCTCTCACTCCGAACTCGACCTCGACCTCTCGAACCTTTGCTTACCTAGTCAGTCTTCATCAAAGTCTCATATGAAGAAGCTGACTTGCCCTGCTCGCATTCGAAGCCTTCTGGGTGTAGCAGTTGGCGGTATGAAGAAGCAACACCTCGTTACGAAAGCTACCCGACCCGTCAGAATCTTCACTGTTATGCGACACAAGTACACTTGTCGACATTGAGGTACTCATACCAGAATATGCAACAAAGGGCCCACTGGACAACGTCGTCGACAAAGCAAGTGCGGTTGGCAACAGAACTACTCTTCCTGGGAACACCTATAGCGAGAACGCGCCTCAGGACTCAGTCACAATTGGTAAGACAATCCACGCCTTGCAGAAGCTACCTATGCTAACGATACAATAGATGCCGACTCTAGTTCACCCGCTGTAAATGAGATAGGTACTCAGGGGGTGGAGTGTAGCTAAAAGCCTAATAAGAAGAACGAATGAAAGAGACAAAAAGAAGAGGAGAAACAACGAAGGAAACTAGAAAGAGTGTCATCCCTTTGCAGAACCGCCAATCGTCCGTATTGTCCATAAGACAATAACCCCGCGCGTCCGTCGCACGGGAGAAACCCAGATCAAAAAAAAAAACTCCTAGCAAAAGAAACAAGACGACCGGGTGAACGCGCCAATGTGCAGACACTCGTCGCTGGTCCGTAAGACTCGAAGTCCGCGACCGCCGCGCGCCCTCGCAAGAAGTCCGGAGACAAGAAACAAAGTCTAGTCGAACGACAGGTATAAGATGGACTCGGAATGCAAGAGTTGTGTGCCTATGAGGTATGTGTGCCTAAGTGTGCGAGTATCGCAGTCGCAGCGCGATTATTGTCTGACTGATTCACCTCAAGCGCCGTCAGCCTGTCAATTATGCGATCCTGGTTTGCACGACTATCCGACGCCATTCGGTCAAGCTTGACCACGATGTCGTCAAGCTTCGCGTCATGCGAAAGCTTCAACTCGATCTTCAAGTAAGTCAGCACCCTTCTAATTAACATATTATCACATTACTTACGTCGAAGCGTTGTCGCAGACGACCCAATGTCCCCTCGGCCTTGAGCACCGCCCTCCGCAGCTCCGAGATACGAAGGAATCGCTGAGCGTCTGTCCAATCCAAGAGCTCCATACACCCATCCAGAAAAGCCGCAACGTCTCTGCATAGACATAAGATGAGACCGAAGGCAAACAGAGAGAAGATGACACGACGTACCGGACAATGGCATCCAACGACGCCTGAGTCCTCGTATGAAACTGCAGAGGTAACAAGACCTGTAACAGGTCGTTGCCTCCTGCATGCAGTCCCTCCAACTTGTTGCTCAGGTCTCGCGCCATCTGCTCGACCTTCAACTGTCAGAGACAGCGTCGATGGAGAAGGAAGTAAAGTCGTACGTGCCTCTTGCCTCTTGATGAGGTATTTGATACCCTTTGTCGCCAGTCGACCAATCTCGGTCGCCCCCACCACCTCGAGCACCAGCGACCCGATGAACTTCAATGCTTCTAGTGCATCTCGCCCGTGACGCGAACGTTGACGGCGTTGGAGGACGGCGACGGTAGACATTAGAGGGCAAGAACGTATGCGAAGGTGAAGGAGGCAGACAGAGTTTGTGAGGAAAGCAATAGAGAGTCACAAACGACGAGCAGCGCAAACCTTGTACGTGCCATACTCACGGTACAGCATCGGCGCCTAACGCTCAAAGGCTGCGCTCCTAGGAATGAAAGAAGGTCGATGCTTCTCGTCTTACGCAATGTTTGATCTAGTAAACTGACAGAAAATTCAATGAAATTCGACATCACTTTTCTTCTAATGATTCTTGTATTAAATCTGTAACTACGACATATGTACAAGTAAGATATCAATGTCAAAAAAAATGGACCCCGTTTAAAGAGACACAAAGTGTTATATGAGTGAAAGTGCAAGTCTGCGAAAACATAAATTCAAATCGCCGTTTATTTCTGATCGTCTGAATCACAAAGCCTAAATCCTAATCCACGTGGCGAAGTGAACAGGCACAAGATATCTAGTCTACAAATCTACAAATCGCCCGCGCCGCACACACTGTATTCCTAGACAAACGTACAATGACATTGTTAACTGAGATAAGACGACAGTCAATGAGAGAGTGTATTTAAAGCGTGCGATATTAGCCTCATGACTCAATTAACGCACAGCATGATGTCACTTTGATCCTACATCAAATGTGCATTATATATATGGACTCATTACACAATAAGTAATACATGGCTATAAAGTGTGGGAGTAAGGGATTTGCCGGCGCAGCTCGGCCTGTATCTAGTAGTAGTACTATTCAAGTTGTTTTCCCGACTCCGAGTCAGCAAGAGCCCGACGTGGACATCGCCGCTCGCCTTTTCCCAGACTGCCAGTGAGCCCCTTCCTCAACTCCCCAACCATGCGCACAAACTCTCTCATCTCATCCTCTTGCACTACCTTGAGGCTTGTCATTTTTTTCAACCTTGGCGCTGTCTCCTTCACATATGACATCTTCCATGCGCTGCTCTCCTGCACTTTGTACTAAATTATGTCGTAACAGATCTGGGCGGAATGGGAGACAGAGGTCTGCACGAGCATGGCACAGGAGTTCAAGGCTGGTGAGTTTATTGTCCTTCTCAATCCTTTTACTTCACGTTATTTACATACCATTTGATACAGAATCCTAGCTCACACCGTTTACAGCGCACGCAAGATGGTGCAATTCTGGAACACCGCCAGACAGCACCACCACCATTGCCATCGCACTCCTGCTACTAGTAGTACCCAGCATCGACATGATGACTTCCCACGTGGGGTCTGACACTGGCATCACAGGCCCTCCGTCGTCCGCTACCACCACTGACAGCCATGGTCAGGTTGGAAACTAGAGACTTCCGGAGACACTTTCATTGTTGTGGGGACTGGTAAGTAGCCCTAGTAGTTATCCGCTATTGCAACAATAGCTCATGACCCGATGAACACAACTACATGACTGGCTGATGCTATGGTTGTTGAAGCGCTTAGAATGCCAGCACGCTTACGAGTTCGAGACGACAGCGCGCACCATCTTGCCGGGCAAGTCTTCTTTTAGAGACAAGTCATTCGGAGATGAGGAGCTCAAAGGCTTCCAGTTTGCCTCACCAGACGACCATCAAATTCATATCTATTTCGCTGATTCCATGGCTCATGGCAGGGATTTAAGAGATGCTCCTTGCCGACACAAGGGACTTCTTGCAATCAGAGAAGGTATGTACATAAAGTGCCACACATCGACTGAAAGTTTAACCTCTCTTTCTGAATCAGTGGTGCGCTGACCGTGGTAACCACTCTCGTCGCGACAATTTCCTCTATCGTGTCCCTGGCTTGGGCAGATCATCGTTGATCCATGCCCTTGCTGGCGCGCTCATGCTCGACATTCTCGCCATCTCACGATCCGCTTTTTGGATGAACGATGTGACGTTGTCGTCGCTTATGGGCCGTGTGCCTGCCCCGTGTATTGTCCTTCTCGAGGACCTTGACGCTGCATTCACCGCTCAACTTCGCGCGACGGGTCCTCAACCTGTGTTCCTGGTGGTAAGAAGAAGAGCTCTTTGTTGTCCGACAACAAGGATAAGATGACGATGATGACGACAATGAAGAAATTGGCAAGAAGAAGAAAAGCAAGAAATATGACACTCTATCCGACGTGAACACGCTCTCTCTTTCTGGCCTTCTTAACGCACTTGATGGTGTCGCCGCTGCTGTTGGCCGCTTCCTCGTCTCGTCGCAGCGACGAACCATCTTGAGCGTTTCGACCCCGCGCTCTCGCACCCCGGTGGCATGGATGTTTGGATCGAGTTCAAAAGCGCAAGCCCTAGGCAGGCTCAAGCGCTCTTCTGCGACTTCTTCCTGTACGCGGACGTCAAGAAGCCCGAGATCACCAAACGCGAAGGCGAGCTCGATGGGATCAGCCTCCCCACCCCACCCCATCCTCTGGATCGATTTCGGAAATTCCGGTGTCGGTATTTGCGTCCGATGCCTCGAGTACCGCAACCTTGAGCTCGAGCTCATTGATGAGAGGTGCGTCAAACAGTCTACCTGACGTTGGCAAAGCAGCTCACGACGCAAATTGCGAATTCATCAAACGGGAAAAAGTATTACTTCATCTTAGATATCGTTCAAGTAGTCATGTCCTATTCCTCGACAAACACCTCTGTGCCACCACCATTGCCGCCGAAACGGAGATCGCTCGGTTTCAACATGCAGAATAAGTCGATTATCGGCCGACAGCGCAATCCCCCCAGCTCTAAGGACAAGAAACGCTCCTTCATTTAAACTACTTCTTCCATAGCGGATTGGGATGCATTGATCCCATTTCCCACATTGGCATGGTTCCGGTTTCGAGTTGTATCCAGGGATGACTGATTGTATGACGGCTTACTCGTGGCTTTGCCTTCTAGAGCTGATGGAACAGCTTCTTGTGCAGTGGGCTATGTCTTCCTGACTTCTTCGGAGTTAACCTGACTCACTTTCTTGTTTGTTTGTGCATAAAATGAAAAGAAGCCTCATAATCGAGTCATCTAGAAGAAATCCTTCTTATCTCCTGTCAGTTCAGCTTGAGGTTTATCCGAGCCATAGTATAATGCACTGATAGATTCCTCTCTTCTTTTCCCAGAAGAATAAGGCATCAGAAAAATGCGTGCAAGAGCTTTGTATAAATGTGAACTCGGAGTGGGTGTCGCCCCTCCCCGCCACCCACCCACCCATTCAACCCTTCGCCATGAACTTTTATCATATTCTGTTGGGGCTCCACATGCTCCTATTGATTGACCATGCTGTGCTTCGAGTACGCATCGCGCGAAGACTTCCTTGGACACAAAGGAGGATATCTAGGATGCAAAAATTCGTGCTTACTTTCTATTTCCTCTCAAAATCACTGCACTGACTTTTTGCCAGCTTCACAAACAGATGCAACATCTCCTCGACTACCTGGGGGTTCCGCCAACGCCTCTTCTTCAACTTCGCAGTTATACACTCGGACCTCTTGTTCCTGAAGTATGTCTGACCACCGCGACGATGGAGAATGCCGTAGACGTCATCTATGCTTCCTTGCCGGATGCCCCGGAACGACGCTTCGTTGCCCTCGACATTGAATGGGCGAGTAACTCACCAGAGCTATATCGCGTGGACCTCATCCAACTCGCGGTTCAGCAACATGTGTTCCTCCTCCGGACTCATCTACTTAATGCTCTTCCCCCAAGATTGGAACAATTATTAGGTGATGAAACTGTATGGAAAGTGTCAGCAGGAATCGCTGGTACGACAATCCCATTTCTTCTCTCATTATTCGGCATAACTGAACTAATTGGCAGGTGATGCGACTCGCATCAGGAATAAATTTGACATTCCCGTATCCTCCTGTGTCGATTTGACAGATTGGGCGCGCTTCGTTTACCCCGATTTCTGGCCAAGAACGCCAACTTGGCTCCAGCTGCTTCTGAACCCCCGTCTCTGGTTCAAGTTTCCGCAACCGTTTATAAAGCTGGAGGAGATGGCGGGCAGGCTCCTGCAGACAAACATCGAAAAAGATGTCTTGGTCACGATGAGCAATTGGGCCGAAGTTGAGCTGTCGGCTGCTCAAGTCCATTGTAAGTTATCCTTTTCAAGTTGTCACTCAGGCTGACCATCTTCTCACTTGCATCTGCTCTATTAGATGCGGCAATCAACGCGCACAGCACGTTTGCTGTTGCTTCCGTCTTGAATCAAGATGCCTTGGCCTTACCGGATACAATAATCCATCACTTCCCAATGCTCGATATTGAGTAGGCTGAGGCCCGTTTGAATAGTGCTAACGGTGTTATCTTGTTGAGTAAATTGTTGAGTGCATGCTCTTGTCTTCAAAAGTTGCCAGGAGCATCGTGATTGTATCTATTATTGAATTGCTTCTCGTTGAATGATCATTGTAGACTGAGGTTGTCAATGGTGTTTGCTGTCGCTTTCAAGATGTCATGAAGATGAAGGTAGCTTGAAATCTCAAAACAGAGGTCCAAGTTCACTTGAGTACAGTAGTGGTAGTAGTAGTAAATCTCACTTGAGTCTGACTTGCCACCTGATGTACAGCTTCCCTCCTTACGCACTGGTTTTGTCCTGAAACGCCGTTTTAAGGCCATCAGGCAGCCAGGCAACACTTCAGGCAGGCATGACAACGCTTCAACCCATTTAAGGAAGCTTCAGGACGCGCCAGCCGCCGTAAGCAATCCCTGATGTATTACACTTGAGCACTGAAATCCTGACTTGCATTCTGATGCACTGAGAGACGGCTTGCATCCTGAAACACTCCTTATTTCAGTGAGATAAGGCAATCAGTGTATTTTCAGACGAAGTAGCGACCCTTCAGACAGGTGCCAGCCAAATCAGGACGCGTCAGTCGCCGTAAGCAAAAGGAAGTTTCCCTGATGCACTGTTATTGCGCGTGACAGGTATTCAAGCCAGATTAGGTGTTTAATAGTTAAAAAGGTAACCCGTGAGAAATAAAGTCAGTCTGGCTTTGTTTGAGGGAAACAGCTGTCTGAAACAGCCACTTGAGCCAGCCTTTCTGTGCTGCAGCAATACAGCTTTGTCACACAGTTTATCTGTCTACTTTGATGTCAGAAAGGCTGTCTTAATGGGCTGTCACACGCTGTGTCAGCCAAACTGTCTCATTGTAAGTCAGACACACGTGACAGCATAACTGTCTTCTTTGACTGACTTGCATTCAGACACCTGTGTTAGTCACTTCAGCTGACTTTATTAGAAACAGCAAGGCTACCTTTACTGCCTGTCTTTCTTACAGATAGTCTGTCCAGACAGCCCAGCTGTTTTACTTTCAGACAGCAATAGCCTTCTTATTTTCCCGCTCAGTACTCCACTCGATAGCCCACTCTTAACAATTGAAACAGCTGGGCTGTCTGGACAGACTATCTGTAAGAAAGACAGGCAGTAAAGGTAGCCTTGCTGTTTCTAATAAAGTCAGCTGAAGTGACTAACACAGGTGTCTGAATGCAAGTCAGTCAAAGAAGACAGTTATGCTGTCACATGTGTCTGACTTACAATGAGACAGTTTGGCTGACACAGCGTGTGGCAGCCCATTAAGACAGCCTTTCTGACATCAAAGTAGACAGATAAACTGTGTGACAAAGCTGTATTGCTGCAGCACAGAAAGGCTGGCTCAAGTGGCTGTTTCAGACAGCTGTTTCCCTCAAACAAAGCCAGACTGACTTTATTTCTCACGGGTTACCTTTTTAACTATTAAACACCTAACTTGAATCTGGCTTGAATACCTGTCACGCGCAATAACAGCGTTCTAAAGAAGGGACACAGCTTCACACGCCCTGTCTTCACTTCAGACAGCTTCCTATGTTTGCCGTGAGTGGCACTTTTCGCTACTGCTATTGTGTGACGCATATTACCATTTTCAGCAGTGCTGTTATGTCACAGCCGTGACTTTGCATTCAAGGTTCCGCTTGTTTCCGAGTTTCCGTATCCGAGTGAGTCCGAATTTGCTCCTCTGTACGCCTTTTTACATAAAAAATTCTCGATTGAATATGAATAATATCCAAGTGAGCTCTTCGAAACACTGGATGCGGTTTAGAATACGTTATCCTTCCGAATATATTCATGATCGACTCAATCAGTGACTGACTCGGACCATTGTATAACTTCCGTCACACAATTTGTTGATTTAGATCACATCCTCCAGGTCGCACAGCACATTACTACCATGATGGTGTAGATGATGGTCGAGACAGTGCCTCTTCGAAATTGTATGCCGTGCCGTCCGGTAATGTTGCGCTAGTCAAGAAGATTTCTACAGATGTAGCAGATGATGTAGCAGCTCGGGACCAAGTGATAGGATCGTGCATAGATCTCTTCGGTCTCGATCACTCAACTCATGATAGGCTTTGTCGTAAAAGTAGGTTCTGCGCAGCAGTCGGAGAGACTCGCGAGGAGATGATCGATAAGGACGGGATTATGACGAAGGATCTCGAGATGGCGATTCAAAAAAAGCACTATTATCATTGGGAGGCTATAAATGGTTATGTGGATGCAGTAAACGTCAAAAGAAACCCGTTTCAGGCTACATAGTTCTGTAACCATAGAAGAGACACTAGCTACGATTACGTTTGGAAGGCATCATGTCCATACGAGCAGTGGCATCAAGTAGACGTGGAAGTGGAAGTGGACGTAGAAGTGGAAGTGGAGCTCGGAGCATTGCTACTGTATACCGAGGAAGGTCCCGCAAGGAAGCCTGCAGGGGGTCCCGTCATACGGGGCGCTGCCGCCATAGGAGGACCGGCGGGCGTCACTGCTGGAATTTACAAGTCAGTTAAGGGGAATGGACTAGACATGTGTTGCGCACCCAAGGGCCCTACCGAAGACGACGCCGGTGGACCAGCGTAAGTGTCCGCAGGCCCGAAGCCGGTGCCAGGCGCGGCCCCACCGGCAGCCTGTCGGATAGCTTGAAGGGCTTCCCACTCCTTGATCATAGTCACTATGAGGTCTTCCGGCTTTGTGCCCAACTTGATAATGCCAGCGTCTGTCGCCTCGGCCATGACTCGTGCGATGAGGGCGGGGTCGGCGAAGAAGACAAGGAGTTGGTTGAACTGATCGTCGGTGATTACGCTTGCTTTTGGTGGTGGTGGTAATGCTGGTGGTGCTGGTGCTGGTGCAGTTGGTGCAGTTGGTGCAGTTGGTGCAGTTGGTGCAGTTGGTGCAGTTGGTGCAGTTGGTGCAGTTGGTGCAGTTGGTGCAGTTGGTGCAGTCGGTGTTGGTGGTGCGAAAGCCTGGTCAACGACGACGCGGCCCAATTTGAGGCTCGCTGCAAATGCCCTGTAGTCGCGGTCGCCCTGACGGATTGCATAGAGGCGACGCAGGGCATCGAGCTGTTGGTTCGAGTGCAAGAACCGCTTCCTAAAGTCGTCTGCAAACAACGCGAAAGTAGCTAGCGAAGCAAGCCTCGATCTGTTTCCATTCCACCATTGTGACGCGCTGGGTTCCTTGAGATGGATTCCTGCAAGCTGGACTTTGCTTCTTTCGGAAAGCTTAAGTGTATGGATCTCGTCTTGGATGTCAAATGCATCACTGCAGTTGTCGAGAAAGACGGTGATCGCATCTGGAGTAAGAGGACCGTTGAAGTCTGATATCGTCGGAATCCCCATGACTTTGAGAGAGGTAAGTGGATGAGGAACTTGAAAGTAAGAGGAAATTGTTGCTCTTATATACTGTAATTTGGTACCCGTGAACCAACTTGACAACAGCTTCCGATCCTATTTCGAGTCGCCTGATGAATGGTGACTTTACTACATGTGCCGGAGTACGCTACAGTTGAGTTGTCCTCCGAAGATCAAGGGGCTGCATTTGCCAAATTTTGTAGCATTCACCGTGCCCAGTGGAACGCCGCTGTAGAATAAGCCTCCGAACAAATGAGAAGTTGCCAGTTTTCCATTCATCCAGGTCTGTTTCGACATATCTCTTACGTCGTGTATTGCTCCCGGTGGAACGCTATGACGGTAAGATCAATTTCCGGAGACGAATGAGAGTGATTGCTAGTTTTCTGTTCATGTTCGACTCGATTGAGAGACGGGGAAAGCAGTTGGCCGGACTGTGGGATACGCTTGTTTCGCACATAGGGATCCTCGGGCTGATAGTAATGAAGAGTGAAGCCAAAGACAGAGAGAAGTTGGCAACGGGTTTGCTTCAAAGGCTCTTACGACACTTCCTGCACATTTGTAGAGCGATTGCTAACGCTGTGCTATAACTGAAGAGCATTGACTACCAGTGCCCAATGTATAGCCAGAGCAGAGTTCCGTACGTTATGATTGTTATCTTTATTAAATTGGCATCATATACGCAAATGACAACTGGTCAGCGCCTTGTAATTTTCATTTGAAAGCAGGGTAAACATACGAACGTTTCGCTTGCTACAGTGCGCGCTGTCACGGTCCCGTTCAAATCTCCACTTGATGCTCGGGTGCAGAATCTTAGCATGGTTGCGCTTCTCTTCCTCTCCATCCGGATTGGGTAGAAATGTGCATAGAGGCTTAGCTTTCATCAAACGGTCTGAAGTGCGAATACTGAGGTATCGAGACGAGTGTGACGTCGCCTTCACTCCTTCGCACCATCCACTTCCTCTCTGCCACTTCCTCTGTCAGCGCTCCACCGAAGATTTGACAGAGCTCACCATCAAGACACATTAGACAGCCCCTGAGCAACAACAGATAAGCAACGTCAACCGCATTGCCCCAGGGACCATCTTCATATTTCAATGCTTCCCGGACTTCTTCGACAGTCACGCCCTCTGTAAGCTTTGCCCCTTAGAGTCAATCCACCACATATCCTCCTCAATTCTCTCTAAACCCTTAATAAATTTGAAGTCAGTCTGATTGACATGAGCGATTTGAGTGGTGGGTGAGTCTTTTATAGTGTAATGCGACCTGGTGATTTCACAGTTAGACCAAGGGTGCTGCTCAATAGATGCGATAATGAAGCACCTGACTGGATCAACGAGGTCTGTAGCTCTGTGTGTCTGATCATCAAATGGGCCACGCTTCGAAGATCATAACGTCGATCCAACTCGGAATAACCTTGACCCAGTCTGCCAGTGACTCCGAACCTAAATCGGCACCGGCAATGTAGCTTACAAAGTAATGTAACTCTGTCACAGTCACGTCATCCCCACAACAGTCTCAGTCCTCTCGCATCCTGAGTCGCTCTTTGTATTGCTTTCAAAGTAAATTCATACAATCTCGATAGGCCTTGAATCGATCCGAGAGATATACTTCGGTATTCCTTTTGTTATTATATTCCGTTTGCAACTGTGCGCCCGTGATCATGCTCGATTGAGTGTTGCTTCACGCTTCAGGACGCACACTTAGGAATCTAGATCGCATTCTCCAGGCCGAACAGCACACCATTCTGGCTGCAGCGGGATAGCGTTTACACCGCGCTGTACCATGCGATAGCGAATGTCGTGTAGACGAGGCAGCGCCTCTTCCACGTTGCGAGCCGTACCGTCTGGTAGAGTTGCGCCAGTCCAGAAGATTTCTGCAGATGTGGCAGCGCGGGGCCAGGTGATAGGATCGAGGTTCTCTGGTCCTGACTGCTCTGTCCATAGCAGGTTTTGTCCTTTCGCGCAGGTAAAGGATGAGTTTCAATGAGTCTGTGTGCCAGAAGACAACTTACCACCAAGCACTAGCTTTTGCTCTGTCTCGCTAAGATTTGCGAAGGGATCAAAGGAGTAGGACTTTTGTTTCTTGAAATTAACACCTATTAGAATCTTGGAACAAAATGGATTACCTTTTGCCACGTTTTGAAGGGGTCACACCAACTGTTACTGTTCAGCGAGTTAGATCGACCTTTCCTAACATATCAAGAGGGAGGTAATATGGACTTACGCATTGTTGTTCGCGCCCAGCCATTCTCCTGCCCCACAATCCTTTAAAAGAATACCACGATATGTCAACTTACATGCTACTGAAGAATCGCGAGCGGACGTACGAGATAAAAGTAATCTGAAGGTGAATGTACAAGGCGGAAGCCCTTGGCCGTTATAGCGGCAGCATTTGCTGAGGAGATCCAGACCCTAATGGAACGTATGAGAATGTAAAAAATATTGAGCTTGTACAAATTTCACGCACATGACAACCGTATCGTTTCCCAGCGTGACGTTGTGTTGTAGCACTATCTCTACACACAAAGGTAAACGCAATGCTCAAAATGATGCACGTCCACTTACCTTCCCAGACAACCGGCGTTTTCCCACCTTCACGCAACGCACCATGTATAATTTGCAGGAATGTACTGAGCGCTTCTTCGAGCGTCTGTCCACTGGTTTGTAGATCTGCCTGTGTCTGAGGGTCCTGGACGTAACACTCTTCGTTAAGCTCGTCTCCACCAGTGCTCACGAGACTGGACGGAAACTGCTTCGCGATCGAGCTGAACAGCGACGCTGTAAAGTTTCTGGTGGAAGGTGTAGCGAGGCGCAGCTGGCCTGATGGCGGCTCTGATTGTTAGGACGAAAAGGTTCAGCTTTTCGAGGAATAACGCCCTGATAGCTAGAAAACAAGTACCTGCTGCGAATGTTGACCAAGGTGAAGCGGCATAGCAGGCGATATGTTCTGGTCGGGCATGGACGATGGATCCAGAGTGGCCAGGTGTGTCGATTTCCTGCACATTGGCCATCAGTCATTCCAACCCCAAAAGAAGCAAAGGATAGCGTACTATGAGAACGTCTATTCCCCTCTTTTTCCCCAAGTTTTCAGCAGTGCGGTTAAAAATCCCACCCATTTTCAAGAGGTTCGGTGACGTACCTCTCCCGCATACGAGATGATGTCTGACACATCGGTCAAGCTATAAATCGACGAATTCGAGTAGGCACCGGCCTTTGAAACGTCAGAGAAACCGGGGATCTCGATGGGAAAGCTTTGACTATCCGTCACATGCCAGTGGAACGTGTTGATCTGCATAGTAATGAAGTTAGCCACAGCTAAGCACCAAGAGTAGAAGAGATGTTGACCTTGACCCAGCTCATAGCATCAAGCGTTCGCTTGATGTCCGGTACAGAGAAGCTTAATTACAGTGAGTAAAGTTTATTTAGGTGGAAGCGCGGTGCGCACAAATTACGTGCTGTGTCGAGCATGAAACCACGGTACGGCTACTCAGAAGGTTCAGATGTATGTAAGAACAACGAAGATGACTTTTTGGAAACGCACAAATGAGGGTGCATCTTCAATATCCACCGGTGTTTCCAGGCTGTAAGAGTCGCCGTCAACGTAGTACCACAATTGACTAAAAGTGGTCAGTCCCCTAAAAAGACCAAGCGTGGTGTTGGCCTTCAAGATTGCGCTCGAACCATCTGATGGAATTTGGAGAGCATAACTCTCATCGCGCTCTTCCAGCGGTTTTTGGACCTCCTTCGTGATGCTTTCCGCGGGTGCTCTCTTGCTCGATCCCGAAAGAGACAAAGTCAAACTCTTCAGCTCTTTCGCTGCCTTGACAACAGAAGCTTCAGAAACCCCACGCCCGACGACAAGTCTCTGCAATTTATCATCGCGTAAAAATGACTCAGTTCGGCTTATCGCAGATATAAGGTCCGACGGCGGAGTGGGGAAAGACGGGGAGATAGAGAAGCCAGCAGACAAACGCAAAGCACTTGTACCTGTCCTCAGCGCCCGTGGCTGTGGCCAAAGGGCGATCACGGCGGTGGTGAGAACAGCTAAGTAAATAAGCGGACCCAAAAGGCACTTCATGACAAGCGGATAACGGGCAGTAAAGGCAAGTCAGAGAACGGATTGCGACGTAGCTTTAAGGAGATGCGAAGGCGCCCAAGAAGCAAGGATCCTCAATCATATGATTAGCCGAGCGCGAGGTGTTCATCAATGTGAGGCTTCGATTGACGGCCATACTGAAGAGTCCTTCGAATTTCTCAACGAAGAGACCAAAAGAGCCCTATTCGAAGCGCAAGTGAGTTTTTGTTAGAGTCTTCGAAAGTGTAAAGTTGATCATAAGACCCGAGGCACTGGCTTTTTCCACGTCATCGAGACAGCGAGTTCAGACTGCACAGAGTAGCCAGAAATAATAGGCTGATAATATATGCTTCAGAATTGTCATAGAAAGCAAGGTCACCGCGAGTTGTGGTCATGGCCATGGTAAGAGGCTATACTGAAGAGCAACTGGGTTCGTTGAGTGGAACGCACAAACAAACACACTACTAGTAAATCAAGCATAAACACTGGCAAGCTCATTATGTAATTATATATTACATTGATGCTACAAACGGGGTCCTTAGTATCAGTGCCAGTGGAGAACTTGAAGACCCCGGCACATCATTTTCTTCCGTCTTCCACAAGAAGATTTTTTTGGCTGAGATGCCGGCGGATAGAGCGGCCCGCTCCCCCCTGCAGACCATGGTCTTAATGCTTTAAAACCCCCTGACGCTCCAGTTATAAAGGTCTTATCTGTACTTCCTCTACCATCCAAATCTATTCCCTTCTTACCTTCGTATATCTACAGTACATTGCCTCAACGAGATGGCACAAAAGACATTCAAAGGCTACGCCGTCACTGGTGAGTTGTCTGAGACACTGTGCAGAGCTTGTATGCTGAATGATTGTCGTGACAGATGCGGAGAAGTGGAAGGAGTTCAGTATTGTTGAGTACCCTTCCAAGACCTGGGAGGAGACCGACGTTGAGATTGCTATCACGCATTGCGGGTGTGTTACTCATGTCTGGATTCCGCCGTAATGGATGCTAAATGCTACTCCAGTGTCTGTGGCTCGGACCTGCATACGATCAGCGGAGGCTGGGGTAAGATTGAGGTACCCTTTGTCACCGGGTAAGACTCCCCCCCACAGCCTCTCATTCAGAGCAGTAGCTGACGTGTTTACAATCCCTCCGTCGCGCCCTTCCGTTTCTCCGCTATCTCTCCATTCTCGACTTCTTCGCAACGGCGCGGACTTTATTGGATGCGGAACCCAATCCAGTCACGAGATCGCTGGCACGGCAGTACGTGTCGGTTCCAAGGTCAAGGGCATTAAAGTCGGCGACCGCGTAGGCGTCGGTGCACAATGCGCATCATGCTACGAATGCAACCTCTGCAAGAATGACAACGAATGCTACTGTCCAAAACAGATTGATACTTATGTGCGTGTACCACTGGAATTGGACAGAATCAATGCACTCACCGGTGTCTCGTTTCAGGGCGCGAAACATCCTGACGGCGTCCGGACACAGGGCGGATACTCTACTGGAGTCATCGTCAATGAATTGTTCTGCTTCCCCATTCCCGACGGTGTCACGTCCGCGGACGCTTGCTCTATGCTATGCGGAGGACTGACGGTCTTTTCGCCTCTCGTCCGGAACGGAGCCGGCCCGGGCGTGAAGGTCGGTGTTATTGGTATCGGTGGATTGGTAAGCATATTTTATACTTTATTCTCGGCCGGTGCCTGAAGCAAAATCCCAACCCATAGGGTCACTATGCCCTGCTCTTCGCCAAAGCACTTGGATGTGAGGTATATGCATTCTCACACAGTTCCTCAAAGGAAGAGGACTGTAAGAAGATGGGAGTCGACCACTACGTGCTCGACACGCCTGGCTTCCAAGAGGCACACAAGCTCTCACTCGATATTATCATCTCAACCCGTGATGCTGCTCATGGTTTCCCCCTGAAAGAATACCTATCGTAAGTTTTGTCGTCAATCTCTTAATGAATAACTATTATAAATTGGACTTCAGTATGCTTAATGTCCACGGCAAATTCATCTGTGTCGGCCTGCCAGATAACGAGCTTCCTCCGATCGATAGCTTCGTTTTCCTCAAGAACGGATGTTTCTTCGGCGGGTCGCATCTAGGATCGAAAAAGGAGTGTCTCCAGATGCTCCAGCTTGCCGCAGACAAGCAGATCAAACCATGGTTAGTGAATCAGAAAACCAGGCCGGGTATCTAATCTGACGTTTCACGAACAGGATTGAAGTTTTGCCAATGAAGGACTGCAGAAAGGCAATCGAAGGAGTGGAAGCTGGCAAAGCACGCTACAGATACGTCCTCACGCAGGACCTTGCATAATTTTTGTGATTTTACATTTTGATTATCTGCATGGGGAGTTTGTGACGCACTGTAATAAAGTAGTTGGCAATAAAGCAAGTATCTGAAAGCTTCGATCACAGGGACTCAGTCAATGCTGCTCTGACACGAATTGATAGCCGTCGGTAATCAGGGAGGCTGTGCTGAAGTGGCGATGCACGTTAATCTTGGCCTTCGTGACGCGAACTAAGCGGCACGGTACCTCACAGCGACCTCCCCTTACATCTTACCACCATCTCCTTCTTCAGTCTTCCCTCTTGGTAAATCTTGATTCGTGATGGCGAGTGCCGCACATCCTGCACACGCAGCGGAGGGCTTCCTCCTCCTTTCACTTCGCAACGTCGAAGCTTTGCTGCCAGGCTCGCTTACACCCATCGTCGACGAACTCGCGCTGGAATGTGTTACCATTCCTCTGTCAACGCAAGGTTCGTCTGGGACATCAGACGGCGAAAGAGATGTCTGGCTTGTTATTCGTGTCGGGTCCTTTGAGGTGCCCATCGCACCGACGCAGGTCGTACGACACTCTCGTCACAACCGGACTTTCGTCTTCGACAACTCGGCTCACAGTCCGGATGCTAGTTCTGACGCGAATTGGATTATTCGACTCCCACAGCCGAACAGTCCTACGGAGGAAGAAGATGAGGAGACTTTTGAGGTAATTCTGGGACAATACGCGGCAGTCGAGGACATCGCAGATTCCCCTCCGCCGGCCTATGCCGATGATTACACCGCCTCTCCTTCGTCGTATACTCAGGGCAAGCGCCCCGTACCTCCCCCACCTTCTACTTCTGCAGCTGGACCCAGCATTCCTGGAAAAGTGCCTCCTCCGCCTCTTCCCCCTCGTGTACTCGCGGAGAAACAAGACCCAGACGCTGATCTAAAAGGCCGGCTTGTGCTTGTTGACGAAGAGGATGGCGAGATCGTTGGTACACTGGGAGAGCAGTTCCACATTCGTGAAGACAAAAGTCTACATGCTAAAGGACATGAGAAAGATCCTGTCGTTGTCGATCTTCCTGATGAAGGGCTTGAGCCTGGAAAAACACCCGAAGTCTACATTCAAGTGGTCCCGTACGA
This sequence comes from Trichaptum fuscoviolaceum, assembly GCA_910574455.1. Lineage (NCBI taxonomy): Eukaryota > Fungi > Basidiomycota > Agaricomycetes > Hymenochaetales > Trichaptaceae > Trichaptum > Trichaptum fuscoviolaceum. The sequence goes on from CAJSYZ010000001.1 coordinate 1,158,644, forward strand.
ACAGCAGGACTTATTAATGAAAACTGCTTCATTGATCAGGTTAGACTTCACACATCTGTCTATTTCTTCCAAGCTCTGAACATCTGTACCGCAGCCGAGGTCTCGTACTCGCAACCGACACGCTCTCTTCCGGGATGTCCTACGCGTCTTCCTACTACATCGCACACAGCAAGCCCAATCCAGAGCCTCTTGTCTTCTCAGAGCAAACACGAGGTCGAGTTAGGCGTGTACACAAGATTTCCGGACAGGCTGTAACCGTCACTGCGAAGACGACTGGCCTCATCCACGAAGCGATACAACGAGCCGTAGGATATGTCGCTGGAAGTGGGAAGGGTAAGAGCCGGCCGACTACACCGGTACCGGGCGTAGGTCCTGGCACTCCCGGAACGTACCGTGCACCAGCGCAAGGCTTTCTTGCTCCACCCGGAGCTACGCCTGGCCCTGCACCCAATGTCCCGCCACCACTTCCTGCACGCGTGCCTCTGAAGAACCGCATCCTTCTATCTACGGATCTGCTAATCACGACTGTCGAAAACTCAGCCAAGCAAATTATTGAACATGGCTCACAGAGACTGAGCGAAGCACTCGAGCACAAGTGAGTTATCGTATTATCATTGTGACCCACATGATCCGCTGAATCTGACTTCTGTTGCATTTTCGCAGATATGGAAAAGACATGGGTGAAGCATCTCTTCTGATGGGGCATACAGTCCGGAATGTTGGTGTAGTATATATTGATGCTCGCGGAGTCGGTCGACGTGCACTATTGAAAAGTGCCGGGAAGTCGTTCGTGCGTGCGAAGTTGGGCACACGGGAGGTCGTGCTTGGCGTTGATGAGAATGGGCATGGTCCAGCGGGGACACTGACAGTACAGGAAGCACCAGGAGGACCGTCCAAGAGTTAAATCTGAACATTACTGGCATCGACTTGATATACCATCGCATCGTACATTTTGACAATTGTATAATTACCATACTGCACAACTTACATCAAACAACAATTTTTGTAACAGGAAATGAACAAACAATCCAAGTACATACAATAGTCATCAATCCCTTTCCTTTCGCAAATACATATGAAGACTATAAGAGATAGTTTGCCTTAGTAGAATGTGACATTCCGTACAATTGGACGGTGACTCCCAAATCAATGATCAAAATTTCCAACCACCAAAGAACTGCGCACGAACGGCCTCGATGTAGGGGTTCCAATCATCAACCGCCATATTGTCTTGACCGTCCGGGAAGGCCTGCCCTTGCGTACTGCTCGAAAACACTGAATCCAAAAATGCCTCAGGCTCCAGATTTGCGAACGTTCCATCCTCAACGGCAGTAGCCAACGACGTTGCCGTCACACCTTGAGACTGCTGTTGCTGTTGCATCATACCAGCTGCGTCCATAAGGGCTGTCCAGTCAAGCGTCTCCGAGTTCTCCGTAGCATCGTTAGGTGGCGCGGAGCTAGAAGATAATTGGTGAGATGGGAATGACGCGGGCAAACTTCCTTGAGCCGCTGGAGGGGAGACCGATGCTGAACCAGACGATCCGCTCGTCGAGGAATCATAGTTGCGCTTCTGAGATACTAGGCGAGAATCTCCCCGTAATATAGCTAGCTCATCATCTTCATTCAGTTCGATTTTTATACCTGGGTCTGAACCAGAGGACCGGATATGATTTGGAGAAGGGTGTCGCGCTTCGAACATAGCTTTTTGTGCCCGCTCTCTGAGGCGGTAGAGGACAGGCTACAAAATCCAGGTCTCTCTGAGCATGCTTGACAAGTTCGAAAAACAGTAAAAGTACTGACAAGTCCATTCCTCACGACAGGGTGTACTTTCGCCTTCTCAAACGCATCTATCGTTAATTCAAGTATCTTGTATGCGGGTGGTGCCAAACCAAAGGCCGGGCATCGATGGGCTATGGATCCGCATACAATCTACAGATGACGTTAGCGTAAACATTCCGCGGACCTTCAGATCATGTATACGCACAGCAGCAGCCAACATATGAGACCAGTAAGGCCATATACGAAGCAATACGGGAAGTATGAAATCGATATAGTCGTAGAGAATTTTGAGCACATCATCTGCGGCCTCAAATGCGCCTACGAAGGAAGCGGCAAATGGACTAGCCATGGGATTCTGTGGATAGTCGATTATTGCTCTGGCAAAGAAGTTGCGATGTATGCATAACAGTACTGTAATAAGGGTGTACAAACTTTCAGTGACGCATGCTTTGCAGATATCGGCACTTACACATATCACAATAGACACGGATGAGAATATGATTTACCGTCGCCACCGGATCCGTCATCATCACGAGAGGATCAATTGTATCCACCCGATCGTTTCTTTCGCTACGCAACTTGTTGATTGTTCGATCGAATTCAACGACTTCGTAATATTTAACTGGGGTAGCGTTTCCACAAAAGCGATCTGTGACCGGGGCTAAACATCTTCGTAGAAATTCATACTTCCATGATTTTACTTCAACAAGTCAGACTAGCATCAAAGGAAGTTCGAGGGTATGTATTGCTTACATGTTGTTAGGCCCTCTGCGGTTGGGTCGGCGGAGACAGGGAGGGATTTAACATCGACTGAGCGCGGGGAAAACGTTGGCGTTCGTCCACACGCCAAAGACTTTATTGCATAATTTCAGTAATCGCAGGCTTAACTGAGAACAACAGACACGGACGGACCTGCCAACTGTCAAGTAGATATATTTCCCAGAAGACGGCTCTTCGACGATCTTGTACCTCCTTTTCCAAGTTCCATCTACCAGGATCTCGATCTGTAAGAGGGTAAATTACAGTTATCGCGAAATGAATGAACTTCAATTACGTAGACCGATCTGAGGAATATTTGGAGGTCATAATTAAAATCATATACACGATTAAGGCATTGCGTCTACTCACACTAGTGGCTATCCCCGAAGCGAAAGAAATCAGTTTCCACGCTTCCTCCATGTTGCTACGTCGGAATGAGAAGAAGTCGTAAAGGCCCATTAAGATCATAGTTTGCACCGTGACGAGAGAAGCACTGGCGAAGACGGAGCGCAAACCAAGTGCCGCTCTGGCAAGATGGAAATACTCTAGACCTTCTTGGTTATCAGGTAGTTGTGTCAGATCTCCCGCCGCGCCGCAAGCAAATACGATCAGCAGTAGTGCAAGATCATGCGCATCGGGTCTGAGTTCTGTGCCATCGGGCGCAAGCTTTGTCTTGCGCTTGTAGATGACAGGAAGGAGCTCCTGAGTGATTTGAGTGCGCTCGATCATGGTGATAAACCAAGAGAGATTCCCGAGGTAAGCTTCACATAACGCTGTTGCACGCTCGTAAGATGGCAAATGACTTTCAATCAGGGCACGAAACTCGTCCGGTGAGGAGAAAGATGGGGAAAAGGGACACCTCCGACTGGCATGGGCAAGGTCAGGTGGCAAATGATGAGGCACGTCATCCTCATCGTGGCATGATAGTTCATTCTATATTGAGTTTTATTAGCGACCGATCACAGAGTTTTACTGCTTAATATACCACAAGGAATGTCTGCGAGTATAAAATCAGTTGTGGTTGTATGTTCATTTACATGTGAGGACACACCTCAGGTGCAGCAGAAGGGCCGAGGAAACGGGATTCACCGCCATCTGCAAGGGTCAAAGTACCGAGTGTATCTACCAGATCACTCGGAACGTCCGGCCTCGTGTTCGTATCGTCATGTCCGATCGCCTCAGAACTTAATGGCGGAGCATCTGATGTAGCTTCGTAGGAAGAACTCGAGCTACTTGAAGTCGCTCGACGTAAAGCCTCTTCCAGATGCCGAACTTTCTCGATCATCTCATTCAATTTCGCCTGCAATTCTATGACATTTGCAGATGGGCTGGAGCCATGAGCCACCGTCAGTCCTGATCTAACCAACCTTATAATGACGCTCACTTTGCTGGACGGGTTTCGGGGGGATGGCCTGGAGTCTAAATCAGTAAAATGTATTGGAGAAGACGAAGAATGAATTACCATTTGGACAGAGATCCTCGCAGTGTCGTCTCACGCAGGACGAGCAAGGAACCTAAACAAAGCAAAAATTGGTCAAGAACTCAGGATAAGCCCTTCGGCAGGCCGTGGCATTCCATTATATGGGTATTTAGAACGACTGTCTTGCCTTTCGGTCGCATCTTAGCTTCAACCTGCAACATATGAGGTATGAGACCACTTTCCACCTAACATATGAAGTAATGGCACCTCCTGCATTCAACACATGATATCTCTCCCCTTGCCCTTCGTATCTCTTTCTCTCGCTGAAGAACCTCCTGCAAGTCTTGGTTATTGACATCGGTGGCTGGTCCGGGCATGGTTGCTGTGTCGGAGTCAGTTCCGTTCAAGTCCTGGTCAGACCGTGGGAGTGTCCGATATCCTATCAACTACAACATGGTCAGTCCTTCCCTTTCTCTCTTCTCCGTTAGATATTCATCCTTCACTCACAAATCTCAGATTTCGTCCAGCAGCTCAAGAGTTGTATCTCTAGTAACGATGTTGAGACGTTGCTGGGGCTAGAGGATATCGATAACAACGGCTTTAAACGGCGACCGTGGCCTAACGGCCTCAGGCTATTTCAATGCCTGCGATGGATGACGATATGTTATGCACTTGCTCGTTGCTTGTGAGTTTGTTGAGCCTACTAGTATTGAAGCTGACGTTGAGAGATATAGAGAAGTGGTTGTCGCTTAAGTTGCACCCCGCAGTCGTATACTGTAAACGCCCAGTTGGATTAGGTTTGATCTGATTCATCAATTTACCGAAAACGACTTGACTCCTTTACCGCCGCAGCTTGTCATTACCAACAATTTCTCTACCTTGTCAAGTATTTCATATCAACCCGAGGGTCTCAGAGAGGGTCTAGTCTTTTAGTCTGGTCTAATACAGCTTCAGGCCTGGTTGGAATATTGGTTTACTTCAAGACCGGACTACACTTAGCTTGTCTCAGCTCATAATTCAGTATATAACCAGAACACATCCCACAGACTCTATTCGACCTCTCGTCCGCTGACGCTTCATGACGGACCTACTGGCTTTTGTTCTGCTCTGCTGCTCCCTGGTAACCTTATCTGCTTGCTCGCCGTTGGAGCACGTTCGAGCTCGACAGTTGCAAATAGCTTGGGTGACCGATTCGACTACGGTACTCGACGAGACAACTGTAACAGAAATACAGACATCGACAGTGGATGCTAGTACTGGATCAACAGATGATGGGAACGCTGCCGTTGTGACACCTTTCTTGATGCAGCCTCCTCCTATTCCTGTTCTTCCATCTTCGTTGGATACCATGTCTGCATCTGTTGTTACAGACACAGATACGGTATCAGACATAGTTACTTCTATTGTATCTGCAAGCCCAGTGACTGTGACACTCTCCGCGTCTCCTACAACAATAACGGCAACTGTGACGGTATCTGACGTTTCGAATCCTAGTACTTGGGCTGCGCCTGCGCAGTTTACGGATCTCAACTCCTTCAAGGTCATGCACTTCGCTTGCGGTCAAGATAACCTTCAAATCGTGGGGAACGTTCCTCCCGATGAACCAGATGTCAACCTGGCGGTCAACTTAGGCGCCGTAGCTGCAGCACTCAACTCCAGCTTGCCTGATGGCGCACCCCTCAATGCCTCATCGGCTGTTCTTCAACTATACTACCCAACAAATTCTATCAACCCTGAAAATTCGCCTCAAGGTGGAGCTGACTTTTATGCCACGCCCTTGGATCTTTCGAGTGCTTCCAATGTTACGATGGAATATAGTGTCTACTTTCCTGTGGACTTCCAGTGGGCACTGGGGGGTAAACTACCTGGCTTATACGGAGGACATATGACATGTTCGGGAGGAGACGACGCGAAGTCTTGTTTTAGTACGAGGATGATGTGGAGGACTGACGGGGCCGGGGAGCTCTATCTGGTACGTAAATCAAACATCCGAATACCAAGCGATTTCTGACTTGTCCTCAGTACGCACCCAAGGATAAGCAAACCGATTCCCTTTGTCACGCACCTCCTAAGTCAGTGTGCGATGCTGCTTACGGTCTCTCAGTTGGGCGGGGCTCCTTCAACTTCACCCCGGGAGGCTGGACAAATGTCAGACAAACTATCGTTCTTAACACACCTGGTGAACAGGATGGCGGTTTCCGCTTGGAGGTGAACGGGCAATTCATCATGGACCGAACGGATGTCTTCTATCGCGACGTGCCTCCGCCGACGCCTACGACAACGGATGACGGATCTTCGACCGATGGCACTGCGCCAACGAGTACTGGATCATCTGGCGATGGTAGTGACTCTGACGACGGGGGGCTACTCTCACCTATCCTCGGTACGGGCGGCATACTAGGACCCTTGGGCTTGGGCAACATCACTCGAAACCACAAAGATTTCAACTACCCTATGGACGAGCGCCCTCCGCTTCTCCCTACGCCCATGCCATTCCCTGATCTATCTGTCACAGACGACGCGGCTGCGGCACTCATCTATAACATGACGAACAACTTGTACACAACGTCTGAGACGTCAGATTCTGCCCCCGTAGCTACAATCACTGAGGTACACCAACCCACTATCACTATATCGTCCTTCATATTCCCTTCGCCGTCTACTGGTGCCCAAAAGGACCAAGATGCGCAAGATCCAAACACACCGACTCAGGACCTCGATACCCCGAAGCCCATTGGCTTCTCAGGACTGTTTTTCAGGTAATGTTCGACGTCTTTCGCCACTTTTGTCATTACTGACACAAGTCCGCAGTACCTTCTTTGGTGGCAGCTCACCCGAATACGCAAGTCCGTCTGATCAATATGCTTGGTTCAAAGACTTTTCTATCACGGTTAACGCTTAATCTTTCAACTCGATCTAAGTCTATATTGTTATGTAATTTAATTTATATTTGAAACATTCTAACCTATTTTATCCATCAATTCCAACTTGTCTACACCCACTCCTTATTGCCCTTGTGAGAGATGAATGCACCTGTATCTTTAAGCGTGGCATTGTCGACGATATGCAACACAGCTTTAATCGACTCCTCAGGCGTGATCGGTCCATTGAAATCGGGATATCCAATTTGAAACTTCTTGATCAAAGTCGGGAAGTATTTCAGCTCCTCCTCTGTCGCTATAAAAGAGTGTGTTAAACCTCATGTCATTCCTCCCGGACTTAAGCAGAAAATTGCATGAAACCTACGCGGCGCCACAGCGGTATTTACCATACCAGGACTAATCGACAAGAAGATAAATCCTTCACTCTTGTACTTCACGGCGTATTTCCCAATTGCTAGGTTAAGTGCAGCCTTGGAGACGGAGTATGGTGCGCTCTCGGAAAAGTCGCATGTGAGCGTGAAGTCCAGATCCCCAGCACCTGAAGTTATTGTTATGACCTTCTTCGTTTGACCGGCCTGGAGTAATGGCATTAATGCATTGATTGTGTGGACAACGCCAATGACGTTAACATGAAACTGATCAATCGTAAGCCACTGTGAACCTGTTTGAGATAACCGCTGAAGACTTACAGATCTATTCAAGATATCCTCGACGTTCTGGGCATCTTTTTCGGAACTGACAAAGATTACATATTGAATGATACTGTAGCTGCTAAAGGAGAGGTTCGCGGAGGACTCACTAGTTGTCGAAGCTAAGAGGGATATTCGCAGTTTCAACGAGTGCTCCGTTGTTTATCAGCACATCGACCTTCCCCCCAGTGAGTCCCGATATTTCTTGTACTGCAGCCTATGGATATAAGGTCCACTTCATCACCCTTGACGGATGACTTAAGGAAATTGAACATGCACTAACCTTTAATTCTTGGATATCGGTGATATCGACTTGCAGGATGTGAACATTAGGACGTTTGAGGTCTACGACTCTATGTGCAGTTTTCTTGCTCCGGACCAGAGCAAATACTGTGTTGGCTGAGTTGCTACTGAGCTGGTTGACAAACTCAAGCTGAATAGTAGTATAACGGCGTGTTAGTAATCATCAGAGGCCTACCAATGTCGTGAATCACTCACGCCTAGGCCTCTGGCTGCACCAGTAACGACGTAGATAGACATATGCACTTGTGCTTGTGTGTGTACGTACTGCAACAGAAAGTGATCTGCCCTCTTTTTTTGATACTCCGATGTCCATCTGCCTAAAAAGGTAGTAAGACCCGGAACACTCCAGCTTAGTAGTAGTACTACTGTATATGGTATATGTATGTAGTAATTGCGTGCGACATTATCAAATTGTTGTCTACTAAGTCATCTCGTGCGAACGCTCATGTCTACTATCTTCTGGCATCCTATAGCTCAACTTGCCTCAGATCTGTCTGCTCGTCAACGTTGGCTTTAAGGCCTACTGGGCTGTTGAGTGTGCCCGCTGAGAGGACTGCTTTAAGTTTTACTTTTGTAGGAGAAGCTTGATGCACCAGTCCTGGATTGTTGGAAAACCAGCGGACTTGAACCAGCCGCAATTCTTTCTTAGAATGAACATATTTTGAACGGCACACATGCATAAACCCCACACTGGCATTGTTAATTCCGATATCCAAACAGTCAGCAGGAAATTGGCTTTTGCAAACTTCGGGGATTCAACACCTCACTCAGAACAGCGGCAGCGATGATCACGATTTCCTTCCGCTTCGCTAGTCTTGGACACCTCAGACACGAGGCACTCTTGAGCAGCGCAGTAGGCGCTGCCATCAAATAGGCCGACGCCGACAGCACATTCTTTCGTTCAGCAAGTAAGGTCGATGAGGCACACCTCGCATACATCAGTCTCGAGACGCAGAAGGTTGTCGGGTACGCTGCGCCACCTGGAGAGCCGGAATTCTCCTACAGCACACCTGATTACAACCAAACCGAAGATGAATCCCAAACCAACGGGATAGTAAGTATCTTTACGGAAACCGACGCCATTGGAGATCTTTATTCGTCCGATGAGAAGCCATCCGAAGGACAACCCCATATCTCAGTGATATTACCAGCTACCGAGTCAAGTGCTAGTACTTGCCATGGCTTGAGATGCCAGCGATCGGGTAACCTGACATGGTATGTGCTATTCTTTTCTCTTTTCCCCTTTGGTCACGTCTCATTACTTCCAAGGAACTTTGCCACGACAAGCTCGTCAGCTATTACAGCTCTCCAACCACTCTGACTTCCGCTAATACTTCGCCCATCGCTTTGCAGTGATTCAGGCTCTCTGCTTCGTCACTATCTGCACCATTTGGCTCGAGTGGTGTTTGCTCGACACTACCGTGACCTCGATTCGACCTTTGAACCTCAATAGAGAGTACTCTTGTTCTCGCTGTCCGTGTTACCCGATCAGTGGCTGGACTAGCCCAGTTCTCGAACTCAAGCACCCTAACCCCCAAAACGTCCGCCAAGTTCTTGTGCTACTCGTCGACTGATTCGCCTCCTTCGATTACCCAGCGCACAGGGTAATGCTTCTGATGCACCCCGGACATCCATCCATCGATTTGACACTCATCGATTCTCGCCTTTGCCTCCGCCGCTCTAGCATATCCTCAGTCACATTTCTTGATGGCGCTACTCGCGGGGCAAATAAGTTGGCATTGTCAGCTCCACATTGCCGGTATAGCAGAGGCTTTTCATTACTTCGTAGGCAGCACTTTTTTTCGACGCTCGATCGCTTACTGAACTTCAGATTTAGTGTATGCCTCGGGTCCATTAGCTTGGACGGCATGTCCCCTTCCGAAAACGTAAGCATATTCTTCTCCTTCCGTTCATGAATACCATGCTCACCTTCAGACGCAGTGTAGGAAGTTGCCACCCCAGATATCCATCATCCTGGGTCCAATCTGTTAAGAGGCAGACCACTTCTGAAAACGTGAGCGTTTACAATCTTATCTGCTTGCTATCTTTCTGACCCTCAGTCTAGGTCCTGGTGCAAGTACCTACGCGCCCGAGTTTGCGTCCATTGAGCAACCTCGTTAATCATCTGCTGCGGCTTCAGCCACGACAGTTCCTCGGCTTTCTGACATTTGCCTGTCAGTGACCTACGATACATGCGACTTGTCGGACTAGTGCCAAGCACCCCCTTGTTTGCCAGTTGCCTTCCACAAGGATCCTGGCGAGCGTCGTGTCAAGTCCCGTGTTGCACAACATTTGCTACTTGCTGCCCCTCTTCGAAGCTGTGCGTGCACCTTCCTTTTGTTACGCGGTGCCATCCTAACTCCTTATAGCAATGATCGAAAGGGATCCATTCCAGCCGTGCTCAGCAGTCACCTATCCCAAGAAAGCAGATTACTAGTAGCAAAGAAGTCATCAAGAGTAGAGACACCCCGTCCTGAAGTCTCAAGAGGCTTGAGTTTAGCAACAGAATCTATGCGGCAACCCAGTCAATCAACCCTCTCAGCCACTCTCGGTCGATCGTCGTTCACCTGACGTTGTGGTTCCTTGTCAACAGGAGGACCGTGCACAGTCCTGCTGGGGGTTCTGCCTAGGCCAGGCATTTCCTCATCAGCTGCAGATCTTAGGCCAGATATAATGCTGCAAGGTTTCACTAGACAGACTGCGCCTAGGCCAGGCTCAGTCTCGGCCCCGGAGTCAAGGTTGCCCACTACGCGCACACGTTCTCGCGCTCACGATTCCAGCTCTCCGCGCAAAGACTCCTCCCAAGACTGCAATGACGCCTATCACTCCTGGACATTCTGCTCTTTGCCACTCTTGCCTAGCTCTGTAGGACACTCTACTCGCTCTGCTTCTGCGGTCTTTTCCCCCTCACCTATGGACCTTGGGATAGCTCTGGAAAGCAGCCTGGATTGACTCCTGCTCTGAGTTGACCCGTCTTTTCTGTTTATATATACCCGGACTCGTTCCGTTTTAATCTCCTGCTAGACGATGTTTGATACTCAAGTGAACTACAGTACCAACACAATTACCGAGGAACGACTGGCATCACTGCTTCGACCTATTAGAAGATATACACTATTGGTTGTGAGAAAATTTTCGCTGCCGGACTTAGCACTGACCTCGCCAACCTTTCGGAATTCCTGGTTGTTGTAAGACCAATCGACATCAAGACCGCCTTCCATTTGACACTGATTCGCCTCTTTGTCACGCTCTTTGGATAGGTCTACTGACTATACTCTCTCTCAGTCTCCTCTTATATATCCTAGTCTTGCTCGATCCTTAAGGAGTCCTGTGAGCTTCCACTCGTAATTACTGGACACCGACTGGCAATCACTGTTTTGGCCTACTAGAAGGTACTACACTTCGCCGGGGACGGCCACTCTTGTAGGGAGAGTTGGTTATCGTTTTCTGCTGTTGTGGATCAGCCTTTGCTTTCGGGCAAAGCACTTGACCACGTCAACTATCCGGAATTCTTGGTAGCACGCAAGTCCGTTCGACGTCTCTGGGACAGTATTTTTCTGTGACTCTTTCTTATCCGTATTCCTCTCCTGTACTTGGTACTGCACACACTCCTTTGATCTATTTTCTTACTTTTCTCTCTCTTTCGTACTTGTACATAGTACCATACACACTCCTTTGGGCTTTGATTTTTCATTATAGAAGTCTCATTTCTTCCAAGGAACTTCGCAACGACAAGCTCATCAGCTATAATAGCTCTCCAACCACTCCAACTTTCGCCTATACTTCGCCCGTCGCATTCCAGTGATTCAGGTTCTTGCACTGCTTGTCGAGTGATTCGCCTCCTTCGCCGCTCCTGCACAAACCGGGTGCTGCTTCCGATGCACTGTAAACCAAGCCCCGGATATGCGCAACCGCTGTGGCAGCCCATTTTGCAACATTAGTTTTTATTACTAGTTATATGCTACTAAACTGAGTACTACTGGAAGTAGTACATAGACTAAAGAAGTACCTGGGGTCATGGCATGTGCCGACCGGCATTTGACATCGGAGTATTAAAAAGGAGGGCAGATCACTTTCTGTTGCAGTAGTACGTGGGCTTTCAGAGTACTATGAAGCAGATTTTCAGATAATTTACGCTGCATGCTTGGTATCAATTTATACCACCAGCCTTGCAATGAAAATGATGACAAAGGAAAAGAAGTAGTAGTGGCATTACTCATCCTGTTTGTAACTCTTCGCTCTTCCGACTCGGATATGTATCATTAGAACCGCCGTATACAGCCAGGAAGCAGATGAAAGGAGGTTCTGGGGATTTGTCATTGAGCGCTCGAGTTAGTGTGCAGGGGGAACTTACGTTCAAGTTTTCAAGTAATAGTAATGACGTTTTCATAAAATAGCTGCATCTTCAAATTTCCTTTAGTTCAATGATAAATTTCCAGAATCTCCTTCTAACCACCTCCTGCACCTCCTGGTCCGCGCATTAGTAGCTGTAGTCACTGATGATACATATCCGAGAGACTTACCAATAAAATGAAGTCTATGCCTCATAAAGTCGCATGATCCTTCATCACTCTCCCGCATTACGCCGAGATCAAATATCACACTGGACTTTTATATTAAATGCCCTTCTTTCTATAACATTTTGTCATTTCGACTCCTGGTCGATGCCACGCTCGCCCGAAGCCAATCTTGAAGGTTCAACCCACTATAACTCTTGAACCTAGAGTGTCCAATTCATCCTACAAGTATTGTTTTACCTGCAGCTATGAGGACGTAAACATGTCGGGTAGAGTGGAAATATCGTTTCAGTAAAACATCATCTTACCTTTCCTATAATCATGACATGATCCTGCCTTAGTTCCTTGGAGCACTAAAGCTTCCTCTTGTTCGTTTTCTTTAAAATTCTTGAGGGGTGGCCAGTGGAGTGTGGATTTGGAACTGTGAATCTCGATGGTCGTTGATGCAGCCAACAATGTATAACTTTGTATTGCCCTCCTCTTAACGCGTCAAAGTGTAAGTTCGAGCGATTGAGTTAATACACATACATAAATACCATAAGCTGTTTTGTGTAAGTTAGGTGTAGTGATCATACCCACTCTTTGTTTCCTTCATGAGAAATGAATGCGCCCGTATCCTTTTGCGTGGCCTCGTTGACAACACGAAGTACGGCTTTGACCGACTCCTCGGGCAAAATCGCTCCCTTGAATTCTGAGTAGACTACTTGAATCTTCTTCACCATGTCGAGGTAAAATTTCGGCTGCTCCTCTGTCGCTAGATATGGGACTAATGTAAACTGATTGCCTAAGTGAAGACAGACGTACACATGGACACTTACGCGGCGCTACAGCGGTATTCACTTACCCATGGGCCCTTTTGCCTTGAAAGCCACGGCATATTTAGCAATCGCCATATTGAGGGCAGCCTTGGAGATACTGCACGGAACGCTCATGTCGAGTTCGCCTACGAGTGTGTTGTCGATGTCCGCTATACCTGAAGAGATTGCTATTACCTTCTTCGCTTGACCAGCCTGAAGAAGTGGCATGAACACGTTGATAGTGTGGACAACACCAATGACGTTAATGTTATACTAAGTCATGGTCAGCAATGGTTAGTAACACCGCGGTGATATTTGAGTCTTACTGCTTTACTATAAGCTTCCTCGATGTTCTGAGCTTCTTATTCTGAGCTAACAACGAGACATTGATGAGCTTTAGTTTCTATTAAAGAGTACATAAATGACCTACGAATCGTCGAAGCTAAGAGGAGGACTCGATGTATCGACAAGAGCTGCGTTGTTGATCAACACATCAAGCTTGCCACCGGTGACTTTGGAAACTTCCTGAGCTGCAGCCTATATCCGTCGGTCTCCTTAAATCACTCCTTAACAGTTAGGATAATGTACCGACCTTCCGTTCCTTCACGTTAGTGATATCGGCCTGCAGGATATGGACATTAGACCGCTTAAGATCGACAACTCTTTGTGCAGCATTCTTATTCCGGACCAGCGCGAACACTGTATTAGCAGAGTTGCTGCTGAGCTGATTGACGAACTCGAGCTAGTTTAACAGCACGTCAGCTAAAGCAGTGCATGGGCTCAGCATCGTAGAAACACCCACCCTATACCCCGGGCTGCGCCAGTCACGACGTAGGAAGACATTTGTTTCGTTTAGATGTCCCGATGTGCTCGACAAAAAGAGCGTCCAACAGTCACTTTATACTGCAGATGGCCACTCTGAGAGGATACAATTGGGAAGATTTTATTCAATCTCTTTGTAATTATCCGCCTCGGGATTATTGTATCGGGACAGGAGTTTGACTGTTAGCAAGGCTACCAAGGGTCGAATACTATCGTGGGTTAGTCGGCAACTCCGTCCTTCGCCGTAAGCTATCAACCAGACTTCCAGACATAACTGACGTTCAATCGTACTCACTAGCACCGTGACTCGGACTGGGCACCTGACCATCTCGCTGATTGTTTTTCTGTGTGCCAAATTGAACTTCAAGGTGAACCCGATGAGTTATCGATAGTTCACTGTAAATATACGATTGTTTCGAGTACGTCTCTAATCCGTGTAGCATACTGTATATATATCTGGACAGCAAATATTGATTTGGTGAACTTTTTGAGAGTAAGGCTGGCAAGGCATGAAATAGTATCTGGAAGAAATGTGTTGTGCGTAAAAGGCAAGCCAAGACTCATTATGATGAAATGAAGCGCCCGAACATTTCCCTTTTGGCACACATGCAACACCAAATTTACGACCACGACGACCACACAAGCCTTGGGAGCTTGCGCCTCGCTCACCGCCAGCGTCAATGACGCGCTGTATTTCAGGCCGATACCTGTTTCTTATTCTTATTTATTGTGCTGCTATAGTCAACGCATCCGCAGGAGACCGCTCTCAGCCCTTCCAGGACTGCCTCCAATTATGCGACGCTCAACGTTGTCGGCCTGAAAACGATCGCCAGCTTTCTTTCTTTCTTCGTCTGACCCGCTGGACATGTCTCGACGACTGCAAATACACGTGTACACACCTCATGACCGACATGGACGAGGCCGACGGAAAACCGGTGTTGCAATATTACGGAAAATGGCCATTTTGGCGATTATGGGGGATGCAGGAGCCTGCTTCTGTGTTCTTCTCGCTTGGAAATTTCTGGGTACATTTGTCGGGTTATAAAGCCGTGAAAAAGCTGGTGCCAATTGGCCATCCGATGCGAGACTATCTCGTGTATTGGAGTTGTGTTAGCATGAACGCGTGGATTTGGTCTTCTGTTTTTCATACCAGAGGTGCGTAATTCAACAATTACCATCTGCCCCTTCTAAATTAATCGTAGACACGCCAACGACCGAAAGATGGGATTACTTCTCAGCAGCTCTTGCAATCCTCTTTGCGCTCCAATTCACCGTGTCGCGTTTCTTTTTCGTTGGGAGGCCGCGACGTCGCTTACTGCACAAGTTATGGACAGTGGGCTGCATACTTACCTACCTCGCTCACGTCACCTACCTATATGTACTCCCTCGATTTGACTATACGTACAACATTCTCTTCAACCTCATCATCGGTCTTGCCCACAACCTACTCTGGGTTCTCTATTCGCTTCCTTCATCGCTTACCGTCGTCCGAAGGTTCCCGCCCTCCGCCGTTTCACGCAGATATAGGCCGGACTTCGCACAAGGAGCAGCTGTGTGTGTTGGGCTGACGATGACTGCAATGAGCCTGGAGCTATTCGACTTCCCGGCGGTCTGGCGTGTACTCGACGCCCACGCACTATGGCACGCGGCGACAATTCCAATTTCAAGTCTGTGGTACAAGTTCTTGATCAAGGACGCTCTGGATGATGGATGGAAAATAAGCCGTTTATAGTGACTCTGGACTGTACATCGGACGCGTTATAATTTCAGCGTTGTGATGGTCTGCGAAGCCTCGTATCACCACGTCAATACCAACCTCAAGTTTGCATTGGAGTACAAGCTTGTTTTGGCTTAGCTCCTGCCTGGTCCACACTACTGTTGTGTTTGGTCGTTACAGCAATCCATCCAACCAGGCTCAGCATTCGTGGTCCTTTATTCAGAACCGCGTTCTGCGAGACTTCCCCGCAACGTGGTAGCTTCTATCCGCTCACCTCGGGCCCGTCAAGCACCTTCTTTTCCTACATACGGACTACTTAAACCCCATGTCCCTGTACACCGAGTTCCAGACTGCCTTGCGGTCAGAGCGTTTCTATTGCCATTCATTTCTCGCTGCGGGAATGCTCTACTACCGAATGTCAACATGTACCATCGTGCATCGTGTTAGCGACATGCTTTTTATATCCAGGGGTCAATTGTGTTGCACGTACATGTACCAGAGTGTCTATGTGTACTGTTTGCTTTAAATGCGATGTGCTTCTGTCTTCTCCTTAGTCTCGACGATTGTCCGCGGGCCTCGCATCAGTTCACTGCTACTGTCTCCGACGGTGATTATGGCGCAAACCTACACGCGTCGTCTGGCGACTGAATACTCCAGACTTAATGGCCGATCAACATGGAATCCCCAGTTCCGCTCTCGGTTAAATCATTGATTGATTAACTTCTCATCTAGAGAGCATAGGACAAGGGACAGGTACAGCCTAGAAGTGTCGCTAAGGTATAAAAGAGAAGAAAGAAGCTTTGCAATCTTCAGGCCATAAAACAATTCTCTTCCCTCACAGGACTTCCAAAGACCTTCGATTCACTGCACCAGCATGTGCGATACTATCAAATGCGAGATATGCGACAAGGCGATCTTGAAGGTGAGCACTTTATGTATTTTGACAAGACGTGTCTTATATTAACTCCACCATATAGCCTTGCGGTAAATGCGACAATCGGGAAGAAGTTCGTATACTGCTTTATAGTGCTCATACTATAACCACGTATACTGTCTACTGACTTAAATTATGATAGGTATTGAAGGATGTTAAGGTTGAGGATCAGTGCAGCTGCCCAAGTGAGTTTTTCATCACCTCTTGGAAGATCGCCCTGGTTTAACTTGCTGATGTATTCAGAGAATCAAGGTGGACCACCATGTACGATATTCTGAGGAGTAGGAGGAAATCGCTCGCCGTAGCCTCGTTATTTTAACGACTTCAGCCATGTTTCGCACTGTGATAAATTTTGCTTACGAGTTCAAAATGTGATATGATCAAAAGAGTGCTAAACGATATACAATTTCTAAGCTGAAGATCCAAGAAATTCGTGCGCAACAAGGAGGCCATAAGGATACACAAAAAGTAACAGCTGGGGAACCAAGTTCGAGATATACACATAGATAATGTTGATATTTAATATAGGCCATCACCAGTCAACTCAATCGTCCTTTCATATACACTGCCCGTGCCTCGGCGTTCCTCGATCTCTCGCAGCGCGTCTACATCATCGCCTCTCCGAATGATCTCATCCTCCTCTGCAGTCCAAGGCACCTTATGGGTAAGTAAAGTGGGCTTGCCTGAGGCGTTTTCAGCGAAAGGGGAGACCGAAGGCGAACCGGAGTATATTGAAGTTGGACGCACAGGGCTTGAGTGAGAAGGCTCCGTCTCTAGTCGTTTGCTCGGGGAGTGAGAGCTAGCACGACGACGTTCTCGTTCCTTGGCTTCTTCCTCGCGTCCTTCTTTTTTTAAGCGGGCATACTTTGCTGCCCGTGATGGCCGTGGTGGTGAGTACGTCTCTCTTATCCGTGGTACTGAGTCCTCATCTGCGGGCGTGATATTCAGTGCAACCTTTCTTCCAGAAGATCCTTGCAGAAGTAGTTTTTCATTCTGCATAGGAGTTCTTTTAGAGGCTGACGTCGTGATAGGAACTGGAGAGTCTTGCGTACTTCCGGGATCCTCCCCCTCCTCACTATCAACCTCAAGTTCCTCTTCGTCGCCCATAGGTTCTCCGCTCCCAACCTGCCCTGCAGCAATAGCAGCTGCCCTTCCGAGCTCGTCTGTCTTGCGAATACTACCGAGAAGTTTGTATGTGTCTCGAAGCCACTGCTCCGGAACACCATGATTATCTGCCATCGCTTTGAAGATATGCGAAAATCCGATGCGCATAGCCATTTCTCCGTCATCAGGCAATATAGGTA
This sequence comes from Trichaptum fuscoviolaceum, assembly GCA_910574455.1. Classification (NCBI taxonomy): domain Eukaryota; kingdom Fungi; phylum Basidiomycota; class Agaricomycetes; order Hymenochaetales; family Trichaptaceae; genus Trichaptum; species Trichaptum fuscoviolaceum. Next base: position 1,176,567 of record CAJSYZ010000001.1, read on the forward strand.
CGTCAGGTAGGTCACTGTCCGTCAGAAGCTCAATCGTGGAAGCAACTGAACTGGCCATGGAGGAGCGCCGGCTGTGCTTCAGCTTACTATCCGTAGCTAATTCTGAAGTAAGGGAGGTTCGAGGAAGGTCTTGAATTGGACGACCAGTGGCTATGCTGCGTCTTCCTACTGTCCTCCTCAGATCGACCTCCTTGAACGGTAATGTTTGCTTCCCTGTAAATCCACCAAATGTCTGCCTCCTATTATGATCTATGCGAGGAGCCGTCTTCGCACTCGCCCTACTATGACTCATGGGGCCTTCCTGCTTTGCCACGGAAAGGGAATCGACTGAAGCTGAAGGCATCGGCGAGACGACGGCCATGTCCTTTATTTGCACGTCTGTGTTCTCGCGCCATGCCTGGATGTCTTTTGCAATGTCTTGAGGCTCTTTTTCTCGAGGTGGCGAAGGTTGAGACGGTCTCGGTTTGGGCGCAACGCTTTCCCTGGCGGATTTGGTGTTACGTTCGTTCAGAATAGTTTCTGCGTGTTGGGAAAGCTGATGGACGTCGGCCGATCCTGCCTGAGCTCCCGTAACATCGTCGTTTTCGTGTACCTGACTGGTCACGATGTAAGTATCTGGCGCCTTGTTCTTTTCATCGACCTTCAGCATCGAAAGAGTTTCATCATTTGGGGTCGGCTGTAGCAGTTTCTTCTGTCTGGGTGGTGGCCATGTTGTTGGAGGGGCGGCAGGCGCAACTGACTCCGAATCAGAGTCTGAATTCATGTTAGGGATACGTTTATACGGAGGTCCTTTTTTCCCGGGAGCATGCTTGGGTCTAAAGTGTCCGTTGGTAGTTTGCGGCGGTGCCCGAGGCCGATTGGTCTTCGAAGGTCCAGCTTGGGATGCTTGGGTCGCTGTGATTCCTCCGAGACGTGTTATATTTTCATGCGCAGGATCGGGAGCATCTGTATCTGATGCAAATATGTCTTCGTCATCCTTCCTATTCTTCTTGATAATTTTCTTGTTACCCATATTCCGCAAGATTGTCTTTTGGGCTGCAGGTTTTGCTAAGGTCTCGTTGCGGGGGTTATCTTCTGCAGAATGGGATTCAGCTTCGGCACCAGAGTCTGAACCTCCACAGGAGCTATAAAGAATATTGTCGGGATCGAATGGCGACTCGGGACTCATCGCTCGTGAAGAAAGTGTATCCGTGTCCTCGCGGTCCTTTCTGTCCTCGCTATCTGGATCTTTGCCATCCAGATACTATGAGTTGTGTCAGATAGGAGTTTGCAAAAGTGCATGAAACTTACCTGCGTTTCAGCAAGAATCCTTGCCTCAATGTCAGCGTCCAACCCATTCCACCGAATAGCTTCCACAAGCTGTTCTCTTCCAATGGATCTTCCCAAATTCCTAAAAGCAGAGATCAACTTGTCGTTTACATGTTGGTATCTAATGTGGCTTTTAATATTGATTCCAACAAAATAAATCGATTTCTTGACTCACTCTTGGTTTTGCGAAGGAGAGGAAGTGACCTGAACAGCAACTTCCTGACGAGCCGGAGACTTATAACTGGCTTGAGAATCCACAGCAATATGTTCACCACTACGGATAGAAGCCTGTGGAGTCTGTAGCCCCGGAACGTTATTTGAAGTAAGATGATTGGCATCTGCCGTGTTGGAAGTGCGTATATCGGCGCTTGCTTCGTCGTCGACAACAGGATGCCTGGGCAGCAGGTCTTCATCCCCTTCAACTCTTCGCCTCTTCGGTTCCATCCTCTCTCCCTCCTTCTTCTCTTCCGTCGTCGCTTTCCTTTTCTGCCCTATTTCCACCTTCTCCTCAAGAGCCTCGCGATCAGTCGAGCTCATAGTTTTCCGAGCAGCGTTAGCTGGTCCTATCTTTCTAACAGGGTGTTCTTCATTCGTAGCATGCCTTTCGCGGCTCTCATTCTTGACCACATCTTGTGTCTTCACCTTGGTCGGAAGATGATCAGCTTCTGTAGGCTTGTTCTTTTCCGGCACCTCGATAGCGTGTCGTTTTTGATATTTACGGATCTCCGCATCAAACCGTGCTTCCTCCTTTTTGTACCTCTCGCGCCATGATTGCCAAGGGTGTCTTCCTGACCACGGCCATTTGTTCGAGCTCTAGTATGCGAACCGTAAGATGATATAAAGGCCGCTATAAGAGTTACACACACATTTTCAGCCAGGCGTTTGTACAAGTTGTTACCCATTCGGCCATCTTTTGCTGGAGCATATGTCGCAATATACTTGATCAATAATTTATCGTCATCCCCGGTGAAAGCTTCTCTCCTACATGAGAGCTCTAGGGTTCAGCATCCCTTCTCATTTTTAGAGGACTTACGGCTTGGACATCTCCTATAAAATCAAGATGAAGAGCTCAATGAACATAATGCACGCAAAGATGAGGGAAGACCAACGTCGCGTCACGGTTTTGTCAAGACGCGTCAACTCGGATTCAAGTTGCCACACGTGCCAGTGCCGTGACAGCCTGAGGCTCACTGCCGGCTGGAACCGAAGCTTGATTAGTACGTACTCAGGCTCAAGCCTCACACATATTAGGCCGCCAACTTTTGTCCAGTAGGGCGCACGAAACCAGTGCCACAGCCACTCTTTCCTTGATCCTACCGTGACCCACTTTAGTTATCCCCCTTTCAAGGCTCAAGCCTGTTTGATACCTCATTTCCTTGACTTGTGTCTAAATATGCATTCCAATTGATACACTTAGGCGCATCTCGATACAACCTCGTCTCCACTTGGAATTCTCGTTTGAAACTTGAACTCGCCCTCGGAAGTCAGGCATTGAACATTAGAATTCTTTCTTTTGGGTGGACTCATCGGTTCTCTCAATGTTTCTTTACAGCTCTGTGAAATAAAAAGCGCTGAATGCGCAAGCAACTATAGTGGCCCGGGTTTGCCTCTGGATCACTCAATGGCATCGATATCGCTCATGGACTTAATGCGCTCTAGATGGTGAATTACACTGTTACTGCTCAGCTGAACCGTAACGCGCCCGTTCGCCTGTTCGCCGTTCTCGCCTTACTCAGCCGATACCCTTTTGGCCTTATGCTGAATCCAGCGCGATTTCGCGTGGGTTCATCTATTTCTTGGGGGCGTCAACTTGCATTTCGAGGCTTAGAAGGTATTTGTATTGCTTCTTCGATCAAGCCAATTGTCATCTGACTGAAAAGATGTAATCTGTTTTTACAGCTCCATTCCGATCCATCATGGTCCATGACCTGCCATCTTCTTCAATATCCTCATAGCTCTCGATACATCTGCTACACTATAAGAAAGGCTTGCGCAGCCGCAATGACTCCTCCACAGCTCTTCGAAATGTCCATCAACAACACTGACTCTCAGTATCCTTTACTCGTCCGAGCTGCTCCGGCTATTCTTCACATCCTCGACGGAATAGAAATGCTGCATAATGATCCTGAGCTCATCACCTTCTTACGCTCATTAGACCGTGATGGTACTCAACAATCACCTATCCAATTTCAAGCACAATCAATGGATGATCCGATCCACGGGCAGAGGACAAGGGCTGGTGATCGTCCTCGCAGGAGGAACATGCAGCCCTGTGGGACATGTTCTTCTATCAAAGTGAAGGTGCGTCTCCTTCAGTCACATCACGACTGAGCCCGACCGAATTCCGCACAGTGTAGGATCGTATCCCGGGTCGAAACCAAGCGTCTATGCTAGAGATGCAAAGACAAAGGTTTTGATGAGTGCCCACCATATGAAGCTTGGAAGGGTAGGCGACGGAATCATGTCGGTGTTGCTCCATTCTCTCCGTCCGTATGCTCGAGATTTATTGATTCAAACCAGTCAAGCCGTGCATCTGTATCTTCTTCAGTTTCAGTTTCGGCTTCTGCTTCTAGCTCGCTTCCGGAGTCAGTTGTTGATGTGAACCAAAACTCTGTTTCTAACGCATTGTCGGTATGTTATCCGGTATCAGATTGATTCTTATATAAATGGCTTGTATATTAGCCCCCGTTTCCTCCGTGGCCGCCTGTCACTGGCTTCGAGTGAGTTTTGCTTGATGATTGTATTGATGTCCGTGTTCGAGCCTTCCAGGAATGTGGCTTTTCATATTCCCAGTTCCCAGATGTTGCAGATTATGCCTAGTCATCTATATACTACGAATGGGTCGGACCAATATAGCGGAAATATGGCTTCATCTTCTCAAAGTCAGAATTCTCCTTATTTCTTTACTGACACTCAAGCGTCCAGCTTTGACAACGTTCATCAAAAATTCTAGCAATCGAAAGGTGTGTGACCCTATCTTGCCCTCTCACAATCTTACGCCCAACGTCATTTGATAGTATCCTCCCGGAGCTTCGAAGTTGGCTCGTTCTGCTTATTATATTAGATAGTTCTTGCTCTTCTCTCTTCTTCCTTTTTCTCCTACGCATGATGATCCTTGTGTACTTATGCTTATTTTCATATCTCACCTCCGAAGATGCAATGGGATACATTCATTACAGAGATTCACTTTGGTACTACTACTTTATCGTACCAAGTCGTTGTCTGTACTATTAGATTAATTGTGTCCATTTATACTCAGAAACAACTACATGTACTGCCCGCGTAAGAACGTGCCACCTACTACAATTTGGTAGGTAGCTCACAGAAAGTTGGTCCAGATAGACGTCATGTCGCTCTTTGTACCAAGAATATCTCTATAAAAATCTATGTAAACAGCTGGTGTATCTGGTAAAGATCAAGGATGCACAACAGGGGGGATAATGATGGTCGCTGGCTGACCCTTCCCGTCTTTTGATAGTTCCCAAGCCGTCAAAATAACACCACCAGCAAGGCTCGCAACAAATTGCACTTCGACCCGAGTCTTCCACCGGCCCTTGTCCTTCTTTGCATTTTGCGCGCTAAAGCTTAACGAGCCCAGGAACGCTTCTTTCGTGACGATCTTCTCGCGAACCTCTTCTTCCTCTTCTTCCTCCTCTTCATCTTCTTCCTCAAGCTTCGGCAGCTTGATTTTTTCAACCTTTACACTCTCCTCGACCTCCCACAGTTCGAAGCCGATCTTTTTCGATGCCCCATCATCGCCTTCGCCCAGGTCACAATCGAACTGCACGATCCGACGATATGGCAAAGGCGTTTCACGTGGCACACCAACGACCCACTGACCACCGAGATCGCCAGCCTCCTTTTTCTCGTCTTCAGACGACTCCTCAGGAAGTATGATGCCGATAGTTTTCACCGTCGCATGAACCTCCGCATGCGCACTTCCACGCTGGAATGTTTTGAGCAAATCCCCGTCAGCATCCAAGATCTCCGCGAGTAGCTTCGCCTGTAGTGCGCATCCTCGAGCTAAGAGGGTGGTAGGATCGCCTACACCACCGCCGATGACTGTGCCAGCCGTGAATGGTGTAATCATGCTCTCCGGGAACCCTTTTGCGAAGAATGTCTCATCAAGACCGGGTAAAGATGCAGAGCCCCCGACGTAGATTATCTCATCAACGTGAAGAGGCTCAAAGCCTGCTGACTCTAGTAGAGTGATTGCTTTCGAGACCACGGCGTCGTAGATCGTCCGTACTTCCATGTCGAAACGCAAGCGATTGATCGATCCTGTGTAATCGACACCATCCTTTAGCGACTCCACAGAACAGGACGCAGCACCCGGTGAGGCGCTGACTGTGCGCTTCGTATGCTCGATAGCGATACGGAGTTTTGCTTCTGCACGTTTGTCGGCATTTTCAGAAGCGGGGCAAATGGTCAAAGGAGTTTTAGTCTTCTTGGTGAAGTCCTTCGCGAAGTATTTCAGCAACTTTTCGTCAATTTGATCACCGCCGATCTTGTGGTCATGGGACGAAGCGATAGAATGAATAAGACCGTGGCGGACGGACAGGACGGAAAGGGTTAGGGATGACTGTCCGAGGTCGACCACCAGCGCGGTCCTGTCAGGTTCCAAGCCGGGAACGGGCGTCAAGACAGAGACTAAGGAAGCAGCACCCGCCTCATCCAAAAGTTGTAGAACCTTGATACCCGCATCTTCCGCCGCTGCTTCCAATGCAGCACGAGCGTTGTCATCAAACCACGACGGCACAGCGATGACGGCCCCATCAACATTCCTTCCTAAGAAATCCTGCGCAGACTGGACTAGCGACTTCAAGAATAAGCTCGTCACTTCCTGCACGGTAAGAATGCGTTCAGCGGGAATGGGTTCTGAGCGCGGCGTAGGTAGGACAGACGCTGCGGGGGTGTTTGAACTAGATTTGACGCTTGCTGGGGGCAAAGGTGTAGGTGCGGGTTGTAAGATAGAGACCTTATATACTGCTACGTCAGGCTGCTCAGGGTGTTGGATTATGGGTGCAGAGACTACAGGCTCGTCTTTTGGGATTTCGGAGAATCTTTCAATAAGTCAACCACCGCGACTATTCTTCAGGACGAAAATACACACTTTTTCCCAAGCAAGTTGCGAAAGTTAATGATAGTATTTTGAGAGTTCTTCACCAACTGTGGCTTTGCTTGGTTTCCAATATACTGGAGGAGGCTTGTATCAGAGTGAATGCCTCGCGGGACAAAAGGTTTACGTTACTCACTGTCTCCTCGCCGTGGAAGGACACTGCACATGCGATTTGTCTTTCGCCATCCTCATTTGCTATACAGTCCGCAAGACCTTCCTGTATCATGATGTGGTATAGAGTAAGGAACATGAGCTATGCATCGCAAGTCTTCAGTCCACTGACCTTGTTCAGAACCGAAATCGATGCGTATGTGTTTCCAAAGTTGATTCCAACCACAGTCGGTGTACTCCTACTCGTAGAAGGAGTTGTAGCACCTGGCGCAGTTCCGTTGACTTGTGCCATTTTAGTGTTCGAGTAAAAAACTCTTGAGGATATTGAGCAAAGTAGCAGTACACGAGATCTATGTTCTTTTTGCACAAATTTCTTCGACTCCGACTCCGACTCCTGGTCGGCGGCGGATGGATGAGGAAGGTCTTTACCACGATCATGATGCCATAATTTGAATATGTTCACCGTGACAAGGCACCCGAAATTTATTTGCTCAACTTCTTTTTGACTTCGCTTCCATGACCGCCATGAACAATCTTATACCGTAGCATCAGCTATAGTCTTATCATCAAAGGCACATACACGTTAACAACAAGGCTCGAACGAATAACTCTTCCCGGATCATGCACCCCTTCAGCGCTCGGAGTGCTAAGATCTCTACATGCCCCGCCTTTCACAAGTATCTTATTTGTGTAATTTCGACGAATTCGCTAAGGGCGGCCTCTTGTCGTATCGCAAGCTGTAAGCTCCTTGATATAAGCCAAGATGTCCGTAGTAAATCCCTTTTTTTCTTCTTCTTTTAGCTATATCACTCCGATTAGTGCACCACAAGGGCTGGCGCTTACAGCGCTCAGGTGACGTATCCATCTGCTGCTGACATCCCATACGCAAGAGCTGCTTTCTTTTTATCTTTAGCCTAAACTTGTGCGTCCAAATCATCGCTCTTCCCATGAGACTGTTCGTTTGACGAAATGGAACTACAGACTTACTATTGAGGCTCATTTGCTCGCTCACAGGACGTCAAATAGTGTTTTCCTTACTACCTACGCATAGCCTATAGGTACGTGCATTTGACTTATCCGAGATCCTGCAATGCTATTGAACAACGCATCTTTTACAGAAATTCGGTTATTACGTTCTCCCTTTGCTTCCATTGGAACGCCCGAGTCGGCTAATGCTCCGACCAATCCTTATCTACCTGCAGTACAGAAGGCTCAAGTAGGCTACGCGGAAGCTTCAGTGCATCGCTCTCCTAAAGATGTGGATCGACTCCAACTCCACCGCTACGGTACATTCACTTTCGGCTGTTACCCATGATTAAGCGCTCTTGCATGCGTTCCAGGCTGCAAGCTTGTTGGTCCTGCTCTAAAGGACGTAAAATCCCGCGTGCATATCTTAATGCTCTGCGTATGAATTTCTCAATATGCGATAATTCGCCTCTTACTTCTGTTTTGAAGGAATCTGTAACTGTCACCAGACCGTACGCGACAATGTGATATCCAACTCTAACGAGTTCCTCGTAGTTGGAGAAAAGGGAACAGTAAACTCCACCGGCAACATCTAGATCGCGAAGCTGAATTCTACGGAACGTCCGAGCTTATACATTTAAACATGCAGACCCCGCGAACGAGGCGCAAGCGCAGGCAGTGGCAATCTAGGCTCCCGAATTCTTCCGCGGGTCGATTCTATCCCCTTAAATGACGCCACCATGGGGAGAGACACGTTTCGGTAAACTACTACAAGGCAGTACAAGTGTGTAAATTCGGTAAGTAGCGTACTCTGTTTCACCCATCTCATCTGACAATGTCCGCCTTCTCGCCCGTTGTGAAGGTCCTCATATCCTTTCTCAATAATGAAGACGATCCTATGCATTGGTCCGCCCGGATCTCCGTGGTAAACAACTTCAAGGGATTGTCGATTTAATAATGTGGGTTCAGTTGCAGACTCCGGAAGAACTGGAATTAGGCAAACCTTAACACATTAACAACAAGTATTTTAGTCGACCTGACGAAGAAATGCCACCGAATTATCAGCCGCTCCAAGTGTTCTTGGTTAATGAGTTGAGCATTTATTACGGACCTCGTGGTTACACGACGAACATCACTTTTCCCTAGACTCGACCCAGCCCCAACAATAGACAGAGGCTATACCTCAACTATAGTGTCTGGTTTACTAGTCCAACTTTCCTTTCTATTTTTAGGGCTCTACAGCATGACTCTCCAGGTACGGAAACAAGTTTTGAGAGTGGAACACTGGATCTTGATGCTCTACATGATCTGAGTCGGCATGCGTTACTCAAGTGCTTACATCTTTCTCTCAGCTGATTGTACACAAACACTTGTACGTGAACACTACTTGAAAACGGGCCAACCGGCGAAACAATCTTCACCCCCCGTTATTATGACAGCTGTACCCTTCTCAAGTCTGTTTGTTATTTCTGTCGCTTATTGACATGATGCTCCTTACTGAAATCTTACATTCGAAATTACAGAATATTGGACGATTAGAGTGCACTATGGTACTTCAAGTTGTTTATTGGGTGGTGATGCATATGCATGATGGAGCCAGGTGCGCAGACAGCGGAAGCGAGAAAGACGCTGAGCGAGGACAAAAACAAAGAAATGATGGCTTCTTTAAGATTGCGAAGGCTCTGTGCAAGGATGGCGATAACAAAATTGGGCACACTATACCACGAGCGGGAAGCTGGTGACATCAGGCGAGTGATTTGGATACTAAGAAATAGACCAAACGACTACTAAGGAAAGTAAAAGCCCCCCCGCAATTTATCCGCTGACTTTGGGCAAAGCACCAAGGATGTTCATTCCGCCTTCATAAGCTTCTCATCCGGGATTTGTACTAGATCACACCATTTTGCTGATACTCTGGTCAGAGAATCTGAATATTCTTTATGTATAATCTTCCTTGAGCCCGAGGCTGATCTAAGATTGCATGTATGTCGAGGATTGCAGAACTCCTTTGCGTAGTAATGCGGGCGCGATAATTTTATTATATGTTGATGGAAGCATGCCAAACAATTCTAAGTGTTAGGATATTTTCCGTTGGCCAGTGTCTTTGGAGTCTGGTAGCCTCAGACTTTGACTGCTAGTATAGAATCTGTCATCTTACGTAGCACATGAGGGCAACGTCCATGCAAGATCACATTATAGACGGAAGGTGTCGAGCGTTGGGTAGGGTATAAATCAAGGTATGACATTCACCAGTTAGGCAGAAGGCTACAATGCCCAATGAATTAGAACCGTGGAAACGTACTCTATTACTTGAATTCGTCATCAGTAATACATCACACTATGACGTCACATACGGTAACTTGAACCTATGTGACTGAAAATCAGGAACTCGCAGGGCGCGGCAAAACTAGCAACGAGCAAGTCAATTCCGACCTATACGTGATGCTACAAGCTTAGATTGGACAGCAGGTAGTTATTGGCACTCCCGCGATAATTTACAAGCGCAAAAACTCTCAGCCTCGGCTGCTGTGCCTAGCGTGTGAATGTGTGCGGAAACAGGGAGTTGAACTTGAAGATGGTCTGACGACATAGTGTACAATTCCAGACTACTACTGACAAACCGGCGTTAGGTCTACAATCCGAAGATCTTATCAGTCCGACTCAATGAGAAGTACCCAACTCAAAGAGAGCAATTCCCGAGTCGATCGAAATAGTCATGGGGTGCATATAGTGGTGCATACAGTCCATATATCACGGATGTTAGGGCCAAGAAGCGCAGTGCTCGAACATGTGTCACCTTGTATTTCATGAGGTAGGATTTATGTAAGGCGTTTAACAACATGCTGCACCGGGACGGTCCCAGAAATAGCGGGTGCCAGTGATGCAGTAGAGGGACATAGGTCGTGCATGCGAGTGTAAGTAGCTATTAAGGCAGCTTGAAGGATCAACACCGACATGCTCATACCTTGAAACTCAAAGATAAACGCAAAAATATTGGGACCAATATGATTTTTACAACGTTAGGATCTCCGTACTCTCATATATGATATTTCTTAGCCATTCTAGTCCTACTCAAATAATAACTAATGAGACAATGAAATCAGCTATGTTCAGTGAACATACTAGAAGATGGCGGAGATGTCTCGGCAAGAGTTCCAGTGCGAAGAGAAAATGGTAATTGACATACCTAGGATTGTTACCCATAACCCACGGATTATCGCACACAGGCGCTGACCCGTAGATGAAGGAAGTATAAATTGTTCAATGGAACGGACCCAACGAACAGACTTCACTTAACTCATAGTTTTTAGAGGGCACGGAGGTCAACAGCCGTACCAATGGACTACGATACTTCGCAAAATGCCTATGCATGCTTTGAAGCAGTCTGGCCTCACCTCGTCCAGAGAATCGGAGCTGCAGTCGACGGTGATCCCAAGAAGATTGAAGAGCTTCAGCAGGCCCCCTACATCGTCCTGCAGAAGCTACCTGAATCATCCGCTGACAGACTGGACCCAGCTTCAATCTCGCACAACACTACTGCCTCTGCATGTGCGAAGACGACGCGCAACAGGAATCCATGCCTCGAATGCCAGAAAAAAAGGCAGGGGGTGAGTTGATCGTACAACAAAATCACTTTGGAGTTGTCAGAATAACTAGAGGATTGCCCTGTAGTGCGTACGGAACTCAGAGAATCCCGATATATGCGAACGCTGCATTCAGAAGAGGCTAGTTTGTCGACAGCCCGACAGACACGTCGAAACTCTGACCCTTATGGAGTCGGAATCAGCAGGCCGCGCCGAAGGGGGGGCCGATTTCGCTCTCGACACTGACAGATACGGAAGCCCTCCCCAAGCTATGCATCTAGGAAATATAAATGTTAACTCCCTGTAAGTCGTAGATATGTGTGGTATAATAGACATTGATTGATCGCCCGTAGTCTTCCAGATGGGCGTGGCACACAAAGCTATACTCAATGTCGCATTGATCCTCCGCTCCCCTTGCCGAACGCCAATATGCCAGACGAAGGGCCGTATGTTGGACAAAATATGCAAGCGTGCCAGTGGGACTTCCCGTCGAATTAGAACCTCATCGTAGTAGTATGCGATTCTCCCGCTGGCACAGATGATCAGCAATAAGCTTCACTATAATGTACGCAACATGACACACCTGTTTGAAATACACGAGAATTGCTTATGAAGCACAATGTACCACCTATTAAACCATTCGAATTCGTTGACAAAAGGCATGGCAACTCTTATTTTTTTTTACTACGGACGGTAGTCCAAAAAAACAAACAAATGATTAGTTATAGCCTCGCACACATAGCACACCTCTAAATTCACGGGATATCGGCCTCGAGCTCGAGTCCACCCACGAACAATTATCTCTGTCAGATCTTGAGATCTTGTGTCTTCACAGTAATTGCACTTGCTTGCAAAATGACCACCCTTGAGATCTTTGAGGATACTATGACAGGGAGCTTCCAAGAAACTCGCTGTGCTTCTTGACTTCGAATCCGGTTTAGCGTTAATGTGATTCTAAAGAGTGTATCGGTTAAGGAACTGGATCGCCTTTCGAGGACTTTATAGAAGCGAGGAACCTTCCGCGACGCCGACAATAGGCTAAAGCCAGTCTCCTACCCAAACCCTCCCACGGTTCGGAAGAGGCCGAGGCCTGTTGAGGGGACCCTTTACCGACCAAAAGGGTCCCCTCAACTTTCTTTGACCCTGAGGCCTCGGCCTCTTCCGAACCGTGGGAGGGTTTGGGTAGGAGACTGGGCTAAAGCAATTTGATAATATATGGCCCTGACTCTAGACTTGTAATCGATGCGAGAATCAGTGAATCATTAGGTACTAGGTACCGGACCAAGCTTCCTCACTGGCAGGCAGGTCATCATCTCTCGCCGTCTGGGAGAAGAGAGCGAAAATAGAAGGCGCACTATTATTCTTTCCCTAGACTAGTGGATAGGATCCCTTAGGCTTCTCGACACCTTCGTACCCCAATGCACCACGTGTCGAAACTGGATCTCTTACTAGTGTAACATGACACTCGCAATTCATCTTCCTTCGCCTCTAGCATTTTCTGAGAATATGTATACTTTCGATCTCAATTATACAGCAGATCCCGAAGTTTATCCCAAGCAAGTGAGACACTTTAACTCACGTAGTTCTTTAAAAAAGTACTTACTTATGTATGTTCTGGCCATTGACCCGGGAAGCCTCTGGACTTGCTAAACGGCAGCGCTCGCGACCTCCTCCGATTGTCCAATTCGTTTTCTGTGGATGCGCGTTCTCGATGAACGATATCACTTGATGTGGTTTACCATCGCGGAAGAGATCAGTGTCGATCGGACCGGGAGTAACACATTTGACATTGACTCCCCGGGCTCCGAGGTCCTTCGCAAGTACGTGGGTGATATGCTCAATAGCCCCTTTCGTTGTCGCATAAAGAAGGTAGTTGGGCTGGACAGTGCTTGCGAGGGTCATCGAGATCGAGAAGAAGATGACCCCGAAGCCTGCAATACAGTCAAGGGACAGGGAAAGTAGCGCCAAGACGCATGAGCCCCGTGTGAGGCAAGATGTGGGATATATTTTACTCACCGGTCGACAGAAAAAAAGACGCTGCAGACTTCGCGAGTAATAGTGGTTGTCGTCCTGAACGCGGGTATCATACGCTAGCGGACATCAACGAGGCGCACTATGAGGCGCACTTTAACACCATGTCGATCTTCCCGAACGCTTTTACCGTTTGATCCAGCAAGGCCTGCACTTGTGTCGCGTTTGCGACATCACCCTTCACCGAGATCGCAGCGCCGGCACGCTTGGCATTCAACGCGTCTACAAGCTTTCGCGTTGCTGACATAGTAGCTGACAACGCTTGCGCCGTCGTCATTCGGACGGTGTGCATTGGCTGAACCGATGCCACGCGACGACTCGGCCAGTCACTAAAGCAACTTTGTTGGCGAGTGAACGAAGGGACATGACTTGGCGGCTCGAGTGAAACGGTGGTGGAGAGGGATTAGCAGATGGCAATTGTCTTACACTCCGAGTGTAAGACATATTTCTATACTCCTCGTTTCAGCCCGTTGGATCGTCATTGCTGCATAGTTCGGTCTGATATGGAAAAGACGAGCTTGCGACCGAGGACGCGGACGCACAAAGGTCAACTGTTACCTGTGAATATAACGGTTATTACTCAAGAACATACATACATATTACTCCAAAATATACACACCCATGATGTGCACAACTTGAAGACGATGTCCGACCTCCGACTGACATTCAACTTGAAGAAGTTCAAGTTGCGCAATACGGCAGTTTTTTTACCACGGTACACAAACTTCATCGTGACTCAGTTCGGCAGAATTACTTTTTCTATTTCTACCTTCACGTTCTGAACATCATATTGATGTTCAAGTACAGCAAGGACATCAGGCTCTTTATTAGAGGATCCGAAAAAAATGGCAGACGTAGCATGCCTTGGACCTTGGTTCATGTTTGTCTCATAAAGTTTGGCTAGCTGGCTTTCGCTTTTAAATTCCAGCGATCGAGGCGCGATGTCCTCTCGTTCAGACTCCAGCCAGTTGCCACGGGCTATTGCGCTTTCAAGTTACTACTACTAGAAAACGCATAGCATCGCTAGTCTTGCTGATCGTATAGGGGAAGGGTGAGGGGTGTCTCATTTGGCTACAGCATATGTAAGGATTTTTCGTTCATACAGTACGTGCTGTGTCTGATCTTTGTACCTTCCTTGATTTTGAGAGGGCGTCGAATGCGACGCCGAGCCAGTATACGCAAGAGCTCTGCTAGTTATCATGTCTGTAAATTACAGACGGGGTAAGTCTTCTACCCAAACCCTCCTTGCACTAGAACTTTCTTCGCCAAGGTTACCGGAGACCTGACCATCCCATTCACTGCCGGCACAGTAATAGATGGACCATGGGTCTAAAAGAAACTCTACACTGAGACGTCAGAGAAAATTAGTGCAACCTAAACGTTCTTTTTGCCCGACTCGCTAGCAATCGATAGGACCCCCAGTTATGGTATCAATGATAAGATCTCGTGTCGATTACATGTCAAGAATCAAGGTCGCAAGTGGAGCGCTTGCTCTCATTGACTCCAGGCTGGCTAGTGCAGATCTTTCTTTCTATCTCCGCTCCCCTTCAAGTTGTCATGAATGTCGAAAGGCGAGTATCTTCTTCGGCGGCTACAGTCTCTCGTGATGCGTATAATCGGCTGTGTTGGATATACTACCGGTAGGTCCAGGTCTATATTAGTAGCCGGATTCCCGCATCCGAAGACCACGGATTAAGTGTTGTATTTTTAATCTTCAATAATCCATTAACTATACAGTTGTCTATGTAGTTCACATTAGCACAAGGTACGAGTGCTATTCTGTACTTTGGTGTATGAGTAGAGGTCGAGCTAATCGAACCGACAGTTTTAGGGTGCGCTTCGACGATATTCATGACTAGGTAAATGACATTTCCAATTATTGTGTACTATCGCGAGAGTGATAATGCCTATACAGGAACCTGAAGCTCTGATGATAATTAAGCGACGGGCAAAATCAGGGGTAGATCTAGCTGCATTGACAGGTATGCCAGTGCCCTGACAAGACAGGCGACGCTAAATGATGGAAAACAACATTTTCTCAAAACACGGCATTTATTGAAAGTGTCTACTTTGACGGGAAATCCCATATCCCAATGTTTTGTCCGTCGGATGACCCTGCGTTCAGCATTGCATTGACGTTCGCTTGTTCGGGGCCGCCGCCGAAATGACCGGTGGTACTTTGAGAATAATCCTGTAGGTTTTGCATAGTTGTGAAGCTGCATGGTTAATCAGTTCATATTCCTAGGCTATACCCATCTGCGACTCACTCGAAATTGTTGACCGCGACCGCCAAATGCATAGTCTCTTGAGAGCTTCGGAACGAGTGGTCAATATCCAAGGTGTGCCCCCCTTCTACTCCGCTAGAATTCATAACCGCCTGACCCCCAGTGACAGGTTCAGAAGATGGGGTCGACGACTCGGCGAGATTCTCGATGTTCCTGTTGTACAGTCCACAGGACAGCTTTTTCTGACTGCACCGCTCACATGTGTCAGGATCAGCCGGGTTCCGAATGCACTACAAGAAGATTCGTTAATGCTATCGCTTGATTGCTGACACCCACTCACCCTTTGCCTTCTCAATTTGCACGCATGGCACGGATTTCTGTTTCGCTTGGTCTTAAGAGACGGAAGGACGCTGCTTCTAGCATCATCGGAGTTCGTCGCCGGGCCCTGGTTGCCAGCTGAACGTACGGATTGCATCTGCATAAGGGAGTAGGGAGCTTCCTGGAGCACTCTGATTTTTGTAGGATCCCCATTAACGGCGGCTCCAATTGTCTCAACAAGATGAGGCCAAAGCGCGTTGAAAACTTCTCCGACGTCTTTCGAAGCAGGGTAGTCCATCGTATGACCGCGTCAACTTCGGAACAGGCTGGTGTTAGCTGAACGGTTGTGAGTAGAGCCTTGTCTCCGGGTATATCTATCTCAACCATTTATACAGGTTCCTCTGGCGTTTACAGGTAGCAGGTGGTGTACTGCTGTTGTAATCTACATTTCTATGGTCTGTCTTCGCTCGGCATCTCCGGTCCTTAAATCGAGCCTTCGGTCGATAGCACTCTATTGTAGGATGTACTGTGGAATATGTGCGCTAAGTCTGTGAGTAGTATTAAGAATCGATGATCCATCAAAGTACTCAAGATACTTATTACAGCTATTTCTTTGCAGAACCAATGCTCTGGATCTTCAAACAAGCACGTTGTTTCATGACATTAAACGCCTTACACCAAACTTTACGAGATTATAGAAGGTGTTCGGTACGAAGCATACTTTCAGGCAGACAGTATGCGACTATGACAACAACAAAGCATAATAAGTATGTAGTTTGTACTGCTAACTGGCTCAAGTTTTGTTGCGTTTTGTTCGGGAGTCGCTATGTTTGGGATTGTCTACCTATACCTGCCACTATTGGGCAATTATCGGTCCGCATATCCTTGGTATCGCCTGCAACTATAGGTTACTTGAGCCAACATGATGCTGCCCTACATTTCTACTGTCAGTGATACAGCGGAACTGGCCTCTCCGCGCCAACAACGCAATCGCAACTGTCGTCTCCAGCCCCCTTCCAGTCATACCACCATGGAGGCCACGTTCTCTCTGCCGCTTTCTACTTAAAAATGACATCAATACCGCAGTATAATCTGAAGACAAACATAAAATATTCACGCTGCGGGAAAAGGATAGCCGCAATTCCAAGGATACTTCCGTGATACTATCCTGGCTTTAGCTTTCACTCAGAAACTTAGGAGCACGGCGGGGCAGACAGCAAGAACAACTCTTATCTTGCCATCAGGTAAGTGCAGAGGGTAACAGTGAGTAGTCACTACGTAGCGGAGATACGAGGGGACTTCTCAAGCCAACTATAAGAATCAAAACAGTGGAGTCACGGTCGTACGCATATTGTCTGGGAATGACCGAAGTTCTCCACAAATCAGGAAAGACTATAAGTAGTGAAGGTCAAGAGACAGAAAGAATCAGAACGATGTGAAGAAGTTCCATCGGTTTTGTCTTCGTGGCTGGGGTTCCACATACTGTAGTACTTTATGTCACTGGCACAAGAATGGGCCCCTTAGCCAAGAATACCAGTGAGTCGACTTCAAGAGTCTTGCATTCGTTTTCCATTTGATTCACGTTTGATTTGCGTTTTTTTTTCACCCGACATGGCATTATTTGTGTTTCAAGTAGACACTGCTCGGCTGTGCGTCTTCCTCGCCTATGATACCACAACATGATAGTGATAGCCCATTTTCTGTGCGTTACCGTGCTCTATGCATGTCCCAGCATCTAGAAGATCAAACGTAAGAGCAAGGGCTGGGAAAGGGAACTAGACCGGCAACAAGGATAGCCAGTAATAAGTTAGAGATCGGCAATCACGTTAATTCTTTCACCTGGATCCCTTCAGAGAGATTGTAAAAGCACCGAGATATCGTACCACATTCTTATTTCCTGGGGGTCGTATTCCGAACAACAAGTTGTTCCGAAGCTCTTCATTAAGGGGATGAGGGTGCGTCAATCGACTGACTTATTCACAAGAACCCAGAACGATCCCAGGCTACTGATTCCTTTGAACGACTTTTGTTTTGCATGCAATTTCAGTGCTTTCGCAAAGTGTCCAGTACATCCCTATCATTGGATTCCGGGGACTGCCCTGCCATGGGTCAGGCTTCGCTGGAAAATTTCGACGACAACATTTGTAGCCTATAATCAGGTATCTGGAGAATAACGCCGTAAGAATATGTGAGGATCTTCATAACTTAAAGTGGGTCAGAATCACCAGACGCAAATCAGACGTTTGTTGTTAGACATTCTGAGGGCGCACCAATAAAGAGTCGTAATAGCCACATACTATCGAGATCGAGAAATCGCACCTCGAAGCATTGAATGATGTGGTGACAGAAACCATCCCACGGTTTCGGACTCCGACTCGGAGTTGGAAGAGGCCGAGCCCGAGGCCTCAGGGTCACTGGCAAACTTGAAGTCATCATGGTCCCATGGTCCCGCTTAAAGTCATGGACCCTGAGGCTTCGGCCTCTTCCGAATCGCGCCACTGCCACTGGCAGTGGTTTGGGTACTAACTGAAGACACGTGTTACTTTTCCGTTTCTTAGAGCCACTTTCTTTTGTCTATTTTGACCGCCAAAGATCAACATTAAGTATTGCTTGACTTACAGCATCTATAGGCTCATAAGCGGGTGAACCATCGTGTATCTGTAAAGCGACTCCAAAACAATAAGTCTGCGAATGGGTTGCCAGGCATGTAACGTCTTCTACATACTATTGGATAATATTTCATTCTACCTGTACCCCCCCTCCCCCCCACCGGTTCTGCGCTCATAGTGACAGGACTTGTGCGCCACGTCTCGCATACATGGTGGCTACCCAACATATGAACAAGCCCGTCATGTTGGGAATTCAGATCCCTCATAGTAAATATCCCATTTCATATGCACGGACATCCGTAAATTGTCTAATTCCTTTCTAGTTCTCCAGCTTTAATACTACGATATACGGACCATGAAGCTATTACACTTAATATAGCTGTATAAGTGTCTCTAACCCGCAGGATATAGAGTACAAATGCGTCGGTCCGCTCATTCATCAGCCATTCCGAGTCAGCCTAAACTTTAACGCCCAGATCACCGCATGCCCCAAGAATCAAAATTAAAATTGGTACAGACCCACTTTGAGGCTCACTGATTTCGCCACAGAAAATCTAGTGACCAAATCCCTTACTGCGTGTGGGTGAGGACATCTGGCTTCCTCGCCTCCCTACAATACCACTGACTCACAATTCTCTTTTCAAGATTCAATCTCCTCGTACCTCATTTTCTTCCATCAGTACTTCGAGAGAGGGAACGCCGAACAATTTACGTATCTTTCTTTGAACAGAAGGCGCGGCTCAGAAGCAGGCTGTGTAGAGGTTCGCGGTCGCTTTATCAAGATCTGGATCGACTACAACTCCATCTCACATGCATACGGCACAACTTGAATCATATCGGTTGTTTTTTTCCCAGAGCCGACTAGCTCGTGCGCCTTTGCATACACTAGAGGAATGGAGCTGGTTGGCCCTGCACGGTCTCGCCGAGCAAGATGTATGACTTTATGAGAACTTCCGTACCATCGTGGTGCCCTTGCATAAAGTGCTGTGAAGCGACGAGGGGCAAGGTTCTGTAAAGAGTCCGCCCCGTGCATTGGGTAAGGTAAGTCATTTCAGGTTCGCAATAGTCACAAGAACCTCTCATGCATCATAAACTCTGCTAACAACATGCGAGGATGGTACAGGCGTAGTATCTGTTTTGGGTATCGCACGTCGGAGCTAAGTGAACGTAAGTTCGTCGAACTACTAGGCGTAGGGGAAGGTGTTGAGATATCCGGCACTGAAATCTTCGGCAGACTCGACGTTGTCGTCTTTAGTGATGCCCTCAATGAGATAGAGACGCCTTGAAAACCCAACAAAAGGGCATGTGCGTGTTTTTACCAAGACGAGCTCAGGCCCGTTCCTCCGTAATTGCTATACAAGCTTCTCGCCAACTCGGTACGCACATGCTTCATTATAATCGCATCTGACATTGCCCATCTTCTCATTCACTTGAGGAGATTCTCAAAAAAAATTTCCGTCTTCAGTGACAAGAGTCATGTTATGCCCAGGGATGTGATACATACAGAGCTATGTAGCTGACAAAGGACTCCGGTTTTGTTTTTTATCCTTTGGATCCGCAGACACAGGCACATGGAATTGCGGTGACATTCTCCGGAAGAACTGGTAATCTGGCAAACCTTAAGACATCAACACCAACCGAATTGGTCAAATCAACGAAGATGCACTGTTGCATTTTTGGGATGTCCGGGTGCTTCTTGGGCCCATGAGTAGGTACTTTGGAGAGGTGGGGTGAGTTTCCAAATTGAAATCTTGCAAATGTACCATACGACTCATTTCTCCCCTTCCTTAAATCCCAAAGGAGAAAATAAGCATTGAGTAAGACTATTCGGGTCCTTGTCCATGGCAGACTTTGACATATGGTTTTCAAGGTCAACCATGCTATTTTGTTGCCATATAGCGGCGTTGCACATGAACGCCACCGGAGCGAGGCAGCCGGAGAAGTTGTTTCGTCTTTGTTGAAGTGAAATCGGCATGCCATTTGTTGCCAGCTTACGTTTGACCTTCCGATCTACAGGTCGATCATGGTGCGCAGTAACACACAGGGATGGTCTTCGTGCGCCAGGCATCACCGGAGAGAAATTCGTAAAGCTGCGATGTGGCTTACGGACTAGTAAAAGTGCCTATGTGAAACACGAATGATGGTATGTTGGCTCGTTAGAGTACGTGAAGTGCTGTTCAGAGATCAGACTGAAAACTGGATGCAAATTTAGTTATCCTGTTCCTCGAGCCGTGAAATCGATCCTGTCGGACAGTGGCTATAACAGTTAGGCGGAGCGTACGCTGGGGAAAGGGGGGGATATTTGAAACGATTGGGATCGAACGTTGATTTCATTGTAATAAACCCGCCTTTCTCCAATTCTAATCCTTAAAAAGGACATACTAGTAGTTGGATTCGATCAGTCCCGCGGTGTTATGAAAGCATGAAATCGCATATCCCCGAGCTTCTGTGCCTCCGTGGGGGTTAGGGGAGGGCTACCACAATATATCATCTCTAATAGAGGATGAAGATGTTTCTGAAACTAAACGCCATGCGACAAACCCTTTTGCTTTCAAGCACAATATATAATTCGACTCACTACTAACTTGGCCCGGGATCTGCAAGAATATCAACGATGTTAACTCCGAGAAACAGCGTATAGCCGCTTAAAAGCATTGGTGCTCAGTCCGAGGAGAAACGTTTCCGAACGGGTTGATGAAGTGCATGAGCCAGTAATGAATCGTATATTAAAGACTAACTACGAACCATGATCTCGAATCCGCACTCATGCGTACGCTCCCTATTCGCAGTGAAAAGGCTGATAGACCATAGCGCTTTGAGCATCGTGGAGCAGGGTGCGTGTGGGGTGTTCAATCCCACGTTGTGCAGTACGGTTCCATATTAGCGTGCCCGTAGAGTATGGACATACTGTAAGGTTCATATGAAGGTGTTAGTAGAGCAAGCTGCGACAGCTACAGTACTTTGAATAGATGCAAATATTAGTGGATCATAAATGGGACAAATGCTAGTATGAAGCGATAGAGAACTCAGGAACTCAGAATTTGTCTCCTAAACTTACGTTAGAATAGTAGATACTGAGAAAAGGCATTTACTGATCGAACTTCAACATGGTGTGATTTCGATTCAATGTGATTGATGGCATGAGGCCCGGAAGTGCAAAGATAGAGAAAGCGAGCTTCCTCACACAAGGGACTGTATTCGATCACCGACGAGATACCATCTGCAACCGCCGATACGAAAACTGTATAAATGGTTCAGAGGAAACGTACCCGGAAACGAGAACTCAAACACAGCTACTTAGCAACTGGCGTTCGCACATAGCCAACGCCCGGAACGTCGTACTATGGACTACACTGCTTCACAGGACATCTACAAATGCTTTGACGCAGTCTGGCCCTATCTGGTAGAAAAAATAGGAATCGCAGTTGATGGCGATCCCGAGAAGATCAGAGAGCTCCAGCGATCCCCCTACGATTCTCTACAGTTGCAGCTTGATTCACCTTCGGCCTCAATCCACGTCACTGGCAGTTTCCTTCCATCTACGAAGGCCAAGAGAAATAGAAACCCCTGCCATTCGTGCAAAGCGAGAAGGCAAAAGGTGAGCCTATTTAGTGCCGAATCGTCTATCAGCAGCTTAGTGAAGGCATTGATGGATCTTCATGCAGTGTGTACGAAGCCCAACAGACCCTGCCACATGCGAGCGCTGCAGTCAGAAAAGATTGTCTTGTAAATCGCACGACCGTGACAACGAAGAACTTGAAGTCATCGATTTACCTTCATCACCGGCTTTCAACATAGACCCTGAGGGAGTAAACTTCGGTGGCGTCGAAGGGGGGATAACTATGGAAGCAAGTCACGCGTGGATTAACCCTCCAGAAGCCATGAATAACGCAGTCACAGATACTGCCTTCAAGTGAGTCGCACCAGGTTTAACAGATGAATAAGGACTGATCAGACGGAGTAGCTTGAGGGCTATACCTGAAGGTTCTGCTAATCTTGTGGCTCCTGCAGCGTTCGCCAATGCAATAAGCGATGCGGGAGCAGTTGAAGGGCAGTTCAACCAGACGTGGATCTTCTCGTCAAATTCAAGCTTTGTATGATTAGAGATAGGAATACTCCATGACAGAGATTCCAAGAAACCGGCCTTTATGCATCCCAATAGGAAATCTCTACTCTCGACCTATGTATGTAAAGCTCAGCTTAGCCGCTGATGCGATTAACGGAAAGCTGTAGTAGGAGATTCCTAATAGGTAGTAGCCTTCGGCGTTCCATATCAATACGAGTGGATAGAAAGTGAGAATTTCTCACAGTCTCAAGATGGCACTTAAGCCATTGATCCGTTCCTTCATTTCTTTTTAATGGCTGGCAGGTCGGGTCAAGAAAAAACAAAGAAGGGGACGTACTTTTTTCTTGAACTTTGAATTTTGGGCAACTCAGGCTTACGGTTTACGGCGTCGGTGCGGTTACTTCGGAGCCTTAAAATCACGGCCGTGTCCTCGTAGAGGCGTACCAGCCAATCCAGTATTACCAAGTCCAGTAACTACTGCAAAGACGTGGGGTAAATCAGAGCAGTAATTATTCCACGTAGAAATAATACCCAAGTAATACAAAGTGGTAATACCAAATAGCGTGGTAACAAATACAAAATATAAGTGAACGACACAAACGTGACTCGAACTTACGACTCTATAAAAGCCTAAACCGGAAACATTCTAATACGACATATTAACCACTACACTAAGGGGGGATTATATATATCCTCAACACTAAGCCTAACAACCCTAACAACCTATCTACCCTAACCCTTACCCAAACCCTAACTCCTAACTATGGGGGGCAGAGCCCCCCAAACCCCCCACTAACCCTTAAATAACCCTAACAATAACCCTAACAATAACCCTAACTCCTTGCGGGGCTGCGCCCCGTTGGGACAGTATATAATTACTAAGTGAGGCAAGGTAGTATAAGCCTCAGTAGTCTAGTTGACTTGAGCGCGGCTTCTCTTTATGGTAATTCTTATTCTGACGCGGGTCGTGTGTTCGAATCTCGTCCTCGTTCACTTTTAATTATTTATTATTGCTTCTCTAAGTTACTTCACGGAATATTTACTGCGTAAAATTACTCCACGTCTTTGCAGTAGTTAGTGGCTTTGGTAAAACTGGAGCTGCTGGTACTGGTGCCTCGTACTAAGAAGGGTCCCCTGGCATGTCCAGGGAACGGGTGTGCTTAATTGCGTGAGACACTGCTAGCTCGTCCGGAGTTACTCCGCCCTGGGAACAATTTGTAATCAACTGTACAGTTCCCTTGCTATAGTTTACTTCATAGGTCGCAGTCACGCGTCACCACACTGGTCGCTCGTCCGAAGTCACTCCGCACTGGCATCAATTTGTAATCAACTGTACAGTTCCCTTGGTATAGTTTGCTTCATAGTTCGCCGTCACGCGTCATCCCGTCGCGTGAAACGACTTCCATTAATACTTGTGTATGCATGGTACCATAAACGGTTGTCCTGCGCCGCAGCTCAAGAGGGGCGCTGCGTGTCTCCGTTTTCACTTACGTCAACGGTCATTGCACAAGTCCTTGACGCCTCCAAATTTGTTCTCCGTGCATGTACTCATACTTAACTTGTATTCGCGTGAACGAGAACTACATGTATAACCCTCTCTCTGACTTTCGCGCGCTTGCTATATATATAATTAGTTCCTGTCAGTGAGAGACCTGCCGTAATGCGCATGACCGCAGTTGTCGTACATCATTTTCTACCCGTCATCATTGGTTCATCAGAGCTTGCACTGGCAGTGCATGATGTCCATCACGTTCCTCGCACACTCATTGGGTGCAGCATCGCCTCCTAAACTGTGACTCATGCCGCGGCCTACACATTTGTGCCGCTGACATCAACGGAGACTCACGCTCGTTCCTGCCAGTTTTGATGACGACGTCGTCTATCTGCGATCTCTTTCTCATTTAGCAGAGTCGTTATCCTGCGTATTCTGCGCCGTTTGTCATTCTTAGATACGTAGCGTACGATGTGACGTTTGTGCGTCCCTGTACACGTGTAATAGACGTTTAGACTGTCTCATGCGGTGGATCGACAACGATAACAATTTGAATATGCTCTTTGTCATTTTATGTCTGCGACCGCAACTTATCCTTTGTCTCGCATTCTCGCTCGCGTACGCGTTCATACTACTGCGAGGCAGAAGTCGCCGATTCCCTACTGAAAGTGTTCTGAGATAGTCGGTTTCTGAGTCCGCGTCCTTGCAAAATGCATGCAATAGAACGAGTTTCATAACTTGTGCTGGTGCATTTAAGTTCGTATTGCAGAAATTAGTAAGTGTAGAAGCGACTTGCTTCTGTAATATTAGGAGCGCAGCCAACTATCTGCATTCGTGCATGCTGTACAGCGCCCACGGGCCTCTAAAAGGCTGCATTGCACTTTGACCGCAACGTCCTTCATCTCTTTCATCTTCCTTTCTCTCTCTCTCTCTCTCTCTCTCTCTCTCTCTCTCTCTGTCTTTCTCTCTTGTTCTGTATCTTTCGCTCGCGCCCACGCCATGGACAACGTCGCCGTCCTCCCTCCTGTTTCCCCGCCGTCGTCTGCGGGACGACGTACGGGAGTTCTTGAAGGTCATCGCGCGCCTCGCGCTCGTCGCTGCCCCGACCGAAATCGGGCGTCTGGTGAAGGGCCCCGTGGAATACCTGTGGAAGAGGGCGACGGTGAGTGTTCTGCACTGCAGAGAGGGCTCTGTTACTGACCAGTCTCTGCACGTTAGACGGGGAAAGCGCACCGCGAGAAGCTGGTGCAGTTCCGCATCCGCGCGCAGACCCTGCTAACGAGGATGGAGGGCTTCCCCATTCATCCCTCCCGCGCGACGCAGTGGGCGAACCTCACTGGCGACATCACCAGGTTCCTACATGAATATGAGGAATATGTATCGTGGGGTGGGTGGAAGTGCTTCCTGCGCAAGAACATCCTCAAGCGCGCACGCGACCGGGCGGAGGATGAGCTCGACAGTCTCGAGCACAGCGAGGAGGTACGTGTGCCAAATTTTTGAATCCTTATTGGCTCTACCACTGACTTCTTCCTCGTTGCCTGTTCTATAGGCAGAACTGGAGTACGGGGAGCACGCAGCGCAGGCGGAGGCGCTGGCGCTCGCGCACGCGCAGGCTGGACGCGATCGAAGCCCTTACGGCTGAGAAACGCCCGCCGACAGGAAGCGGAGGCTGCCATGAGCGCGAGACTCGCGAGCATGGACGCCAAGCTCGACGCGCTCGTGTCGCGGGGTGAAAAGGTCGCCGTCCCCGCGTAAGTAGTGTCTCTTCTTCGTTCTCGCCGTGGCTTCTCTTCCCTGTTTGCGCAATGCACGTTCGCCTCCGATTCTCCGTCGCCGTATCGTTTGTACATTCCATGTCCCATCGTCTTCTGTTCCCTGTCTGCGCAATGGACGTTCGCCTCCGATTCTCCGTCTCCGTATCGTCTGTACATTCCATGTCCCATCTGCTTTCGTGCACTTGTTTTCGTTACCGCTGTTACCTCGCTGTTACTGTCTTGTTATATGAACTGTGTCTGTGCTTTCACTGTTTTCACGCAAATGAAGATGCACTGCTTGTCTTGTTACTTCATACCTATATATTAGTATCCGAACTCTGTACACGCAATCAAATGTATATAGACCTGTATCTATTAAATCGCGAATGTAAACTAGTGAACCCTTGTACATCACTCTACACCTATATACTGCGCAATCCTATGTCTTCCTCACTGTCTTGCGAATGACATCGTTTTACCTCGCATTCCGGATATGCTGAGTATGCCTCACTTGACCAGGATACTCACTCATGTGTGCTTAGGTCGCAATTCCTTACAGCACGAAGCTTCCGCTAGTGTTTTTTCGAATCCGAACTGACCGCTTTCAATTCCGTTAAACGACTTCTACTATACACAACATTATAACGCCAGCATTCTCACTGTGAAGGAGGGCCGAGAGCGACTGCTCTTATCCTCGTGATCGAAGCCCTGCCGAAAAGTAATGCCTCCTTCTTCTTATCAGATTTACGCTTCTTGCAATAGATACCAGAACGAATACGCTCGTCGCCTCTGTGCGAATGCGATGGATAAAACGACGGTACTCTTCAACTCACCACTGAGGACTACCGCACAGTCATCTCGCAAATTAGGTAGGCAAGGTTCCAGGCTCGCAACCGGTACGAACTCCTCTCTCAGACTGGAGCCCTCCTTCGTCCTATACGCAAGCCTGATAACACGTGATTGCACGTCCACCTCCGTGTGCGTCGTTGTCCAAGCAACTTTTCCGTCCACATTTCGAGGTTCTTTGCAGGCCGCCTTGAAGCGTAACACCACATGGAAGTCCTTTATCAAGGGTAACACGCTCAAGTCCAACAGAAAGGAAGTCAATTCACTTTCACTGCCGACGTCTCTGCCTTGCATTGCTTCGCTTGCATGTCCTTCATCTCGCACTCGCTCGCGGCTGCTTTCACTGTCTCTCAGCGCCTTCGAGTGACTGTTCCCGCTGTAATATTCTTCGAATCGACGGACAATGGACTTCAGCCTGCCCGGCCATGTTCCATCCAGTCGCCTGAAAGTACTCCTACTCAGATGAAACAGCGGAAGAGTAAGCGCTCAGTTTCGTCGCGAATCTCGGTTAACTCACATAGAAATAACCAGATGTGGAGGAACGCTAGTCACTTGTGTGCTATGGTGCACAGTGACTAGCGCGTCGCCCTTGCCATTGCTACCCACGAAATGAGCAAAGGTCTTGTACATTCCGTGGGAGACAAAGACGATGTGATTGTCCGTTGACAACCCGTCCATGTACGAAAGTCCGTCACTAGCCGTCCATTGTTTCTCCGAACGGCTGACGAACAAACGAAATCTTTTCCTCACGTCTTCGATGTCTGGCACGGGTAACGTGATCCAACGTCAGCCAGTCCTCCCTAACATTATCCATAATACACGGAGCGTTTGTCCTCCACAATGAATGGACTTACGTCGAGACCAGGTCCTTCGCTGCAAATTCTCCGTAAATCATCGCCAACCACTTCCACGAAGAACATTCGCTCATCTACATCGACGCCTCGAACGTGTCCAAAGCGATTGCGAACGAGGACGAAGACAATTTTTGTGCATCATCCTATGACGCGCTCGTACATGTGCGACATCCAGTACGGAAGGCTTAGAAGGCAAGAGCACGCGTGCTTGTACTCGTGAAGTCGTTTTCAAGGAATGCCTTCAGTATGCACCACTTTGCGAATTCGTAAGCGATACAGTCAATCTTAAAACAACAGGACATGACACACCTGTTTCATGCGTTCGGGGCTAAACACCGTTACGAACTCCTCAGTTGGTTTTGATCGCACGACAATCCCCTGCATGCCCTTGAAAATACCGAGTCGTACGTCCACACAGCACCCCACTTGCAGTACGCGATCGACCTCCTCCAACGTAAACTCAGAGACACTGAGAATCCAGTCGTCCACGCACTCTTCCTCAACGTCCACAACGGCAGTCCGCTCGGTTCTACTGCGCACGCGGCCCCTGTACTCGACGTCGTCCCCAAACCTGACGAACACCATATCCCCAGCGTGCAAAAACGCACGGTTCGTTTCCATGAGTGTCCGGATTCCCGCTAATGTGAATAGGGATACTTCGGCTGCCGTTGGTTCGTAATGCTGCACGTAATGGCGAGCCATTACCCTCAAATACTGCAACCCATTCCTGAAGAACACTCGACCATCACGCGTCAAGTATGTGTCTGGTAATGGACCTTCGAATACATCGAACTTCATTACCAGAAGCAGATAAGGGTACGGTCTGCAGGTCAAATAACGCGGGTTCAGGTCTGTCGGACGACCTTAGCTCATCCTCCTGCAAATTCTCCTTCGGTAAGCGTGGAACGACTTGCAGGATGATCACGTCCGTCCCCAACTCCGCCTGGTATACGCGCGCAATGTCGCCCTTCGAGAAGCCGCGCACAATCTTCACCCAAGAGCCTATCTGAAAGTCTTGCTTTAACAGTCTGCGGCCTTCGATGAAGTGTCCGATGTCATCCGATTCATTCACAGACAGTCGGTACAAACGCCTATGGACGTAGGCAGTCGATACCAGCGATACACGCGCTCGAAGTGTTTCTACAGCCTTACTTCCCTCTGGAGCACAAACATAGACTCTTCCCTGCAAACCTGCAAAGGAGTGTGCTCGCATGCTTTCAGGCAAAAGCTCATTCATACGCGATGCCGTGTCCCACTCTGTACCGACCTTATGATAAACAAGACGTTAGCAGTGATGGATACCATCAGAATTACAGACACCTACTCTTACCGGTACTAACCAGTACTCATTCAAGGGCAATTGGCGCTTCTCTTTCGACGTCGTCACCAAGGCGTTTCCGACCTTGTATCGCTTTGCGATTCGCTCGGCCTCTTGCACTTCCCAGTCGCCTTCGCGCTCCATAGCAAGATCACTCACAAAATTTGAAGGTCGAATGTCGTCATCCGCCTCGTCCTCGACGACGAATACTGCACAGCAACTATAAGCTTCATGCGACACTCATGGCTGATCACTGACCTTCGCCATCGGAGCTCCACTCATCTACGTCGTCGTCCTCGCTGTCAACCTGTGCTTCGATATCGATGAATTGTCTCACTTCCTGACTGCTAGCGACTTTTCTACGTTTCTTGCTATCCGTCATGTTCAACACGGCACAGTGTGTACGCTATGGACCGCGAACACATAATGATGATAAAACATCACGTGAGTACGGCAAGTACCGATCACTACGAGTATGGGAACTACCGCACCTGCCCAATGAAGCTGCTGCCGGAACCACGGGAACGCTAAAGCGCTGATAAGCGCCACAAAGGAAAGCATTCTGAGGGCCGCTACATAAAATGCGAAGCAAGCTGTTCCTCTGCCATATTTCCCAACTCACTGCAATCCATCCGTGAACACCGAACGATGTCTGACTCTGTTGTATTCCACGTTAGTTTTCCCCGTCCAGCACCTCATACCCGTGCTAACCGACTTTCTCAGTGCCACGCAATGCCTCCCGGTTTCCAACAGGACATGCTAACTGGTTCCGTACGTCGTCTCCTACCTAGCTTAGTTCTGCTCATTATAACGAGCAATTGTATACACCAGGTCACGGCGGTTACCCTGCCGGCGGGCCAGTCCACGCTGGAGTTCCACATCTACTATGCTGGAGCAGTCTATCAATTTCGCGTCGCCCGCTGCCACGCTCCGCAACAAGCGCACGAACCATCCCAACCGATTTTCAACGGTACGAATGCCGTAAATAGTGCTGCCGTACCGCGTCACCTGCACCAGCATCATGTACCGAACCCAAGCAATCACTACTTCCACAACACATCACCGTATGCTCAGCAGGCCATTACACCCCCCCAACAGTACACAAACCAACATATATTCAGTCCACACGGGAACAACATCACTAACGCCAATAACTTCGCCGTCGGTGACCGTTTCTGAAAGACGGCTCGAGGTCAAATCTGTCCCCACCCTAGAAATTTGTTCACACGCTATAGCTGCGAGTTCCTTTCTTCCTGTACCATTATCTAGATCACATATGTATTCCTGCGAAAATTCCAACTCGCCTGAAGAAAGTGGTAAGCCTATAACAATTACTGGCTTATCGGAGTAAATTGCTATGTAAAACAACCCGCTCCAAATTCCGCTCCGGCTCTGACCCGCAAGCGACTACGTCGATCTTCATCTATACGGCAAATCGATTCATTCTACTCTCAGCATTCCTTCGAACCACAGTCTTGGAATGTAGCCTGGTTTGTTCAATTACAACAAATCAAGATGCAAGTCGTGCTTGACGATGCTGGAGCAGGTGCTGATTGCCTTGCAATTTGCAAATTCTTATCTCTTCAAGCTCCTCCACCGGAATGGTCACATTTGTGATACGGATAAGTCGCAGGACGTCTTCGCAGGCAATGTTACAACTTTGCCATTTAACAATGTGCAGGTACAACAAAGACAAGCTTTGCAATTGCGAACACCACCTGTTTTCCATCCTGCTGCAAGCCACTGGTCAATGACGATGGCCTTCGCATACAAATGCAGTACTCCTCTGCTGTTTGTTCCAGCAAGCAATTGGAATAGACGTAGAGATCTGTCCCTCTGATACATTAAGAAGATCCAAGGTCCAAGCAACACAAGGCTCAACGATATACATCTCCGCATTGAACGCCAACCAGCACATTGGCTCCTAGCCAATAAAGTACAGCATGTACGCTCCCTGGGCCGTATCATCTGTTTCAGTAAGAAATTGGAATAAATGTAGAGATCTGTCTCTGATTCATTAAGAAGACCGAAGGTCCAAGCAACACATGGCAGAACGATATCCATCTCTGCATTGAACGCCACACAGCACATTGGCTCCTATGCAATAATGTACAGTATGTACAGTCCCTGGGGAATGGCTTCAACATTTCGATCGACGCCACTATCGAGCTTGCGTCGCCAAACGATTGGGGTAACGAAAAAAAAAGTGAATTTCATTCACTACTCCCCTGAACGACAGATCTCAACACAGAACGTCAACAAAGGCTTATGCACACCACGTATGTTGCTCGGCCACGCCCTGCGCTATCACACCCTCAGATTCGCTGTGACAGGCGTCAGATCGAGGGTCGACCACGGGCGTAACTGTCCACCTTAGTAGTATCGTACGCGATTGACCGAGACCCAGGGCCCCCCTCGTATGCATAGAGAGTCCATACGAATCTAGCGGCCCAATCTCTATCTGAGAAAGCGCAAGAACAAAATATAGCTGCGCATTACACGAGTACCGTACCGCTCCCCCAGCGACTTATTTCAACGCGTCGAGAGACATCTGGCGGCGGTCTAAAACCCATTCTTCCCCACCCTCCTCACCGTTCACATCACAGAGAAAAATGGAAGACACGCATACCATCCATGTAAGTTTCCGTGCTGTACTCGCGACTAGTGACTTATCCATCCCTAAGCTTCTCGTCGAAGCTGGTACGATTGCACAAAATAAGATCGTTCTCAAAGTATGTGCCTCGCCCACTCCCGTCTCTCTCACTAACGTCCGCACAGCTGGAGCACAGCGTGAAAGTCAACGGCGAAGAAGAGATAGACCTTGCGCTGTTCGAGTTCCAGGGACGAACTTATCGACTTGCGTCCCGGTCCACTGCAGCCCAGGCTGACGAGCCTCCCGCATTGGAACCCATCGTCGAGGACGCTCCACGTCGCGTAAACGACTGTCCCATTTGCGGGGACCCAGCCTGTCTGTACGCAGCAATTCTTCGTGACATGCGCAACGGTCCCCCTCCGTATCTCGCACAGAACCTGCATACCTGCACGACTGACGTACGTCAGCAAGGCCTCACGTTGCCCGATGGTGAAGTGACCGTCACCAACGTCACTGAGAACCCGACGGGCGACAACGCAGGGAAAAGCCATATCGACATGGATTTCGCCGCAGGCGAGCGTTCGATTGTACGCCTCCATACTTCCTCTACACCTCACACTTACACATGGCATGACCGTAGAGGCCAACCCCGCCTCGTCGTTGAGCACCAGGGCCGAGGACTCATGCACGTCCGCTGCGGAAATCCGGTAAGCCATCATCGACGTCAATTCCTTGTCGGCCGCTCACTTTAATGCAGGGCGAGCATATCCTGATTCCTAACAATACGCGTTTCATACTGCCTGTCTGAATATACAGAACATAGTTAGCGTTTCCTTGCTCACTAACGAAATTAGATCCTCCCTTATGTAAACAGAAAGCCTTTCACTGTAACCTAGAGAAATTATTCAAAAATATTTCAACATTTCTGTTCCCTTATGCCATACAAATGTACAACCTTTTCCCATTGACATATACGAGCGTCCGCTGGAACAATACTGCTGTAAGTTCGCCAATATGTAAGTCTTGCGACTGCGTACTGCAAATCATTCAAGCCTACATCCTGCGACATCCAACGGCCTTTCCCTGCGCTTCCCAGATTTAAGATCAACGTCGTTGCCTATACTGTGTGTATCGGGTTCATCGCGCTATATCACTCGTCAAACAAGTGCTTCGCCCGAGTCGTCTTTACAATCGCAACTCCCTTTCTGCTATCCACCCATCGTACGAGAGATCGGAACCCGTTCTTCGATTCCACACCTTTCCTGTGGCACGATGAGCGTGAGAGTCTGACGAGCTCAAGTTTCCCACACGTCTCCTGCCATACTCACTCAAGCTTGCAGCTCTTTGGCTCCCTTTCCTTTCTTCTCCACTTACCATCATGAGACTTGTAGCGCACGTTAATACAAGCATTTGTACATTGTCCCTGTCGTACATGAGACTCTCTATAATGTAGTTAAACAATGAATACAATACAAAGTGAACCATAGATATGTCTCTCGACGTCAAAAACCTTCCATACGCCGACGAGCAACAGCTTCCTCGTCCTCCCATCTTATCTTCGTCTCCCTGTCTAAAACGTCAAGACGATAATCCTCGTTTCGAAGCATTTCATTTGGATGTTGTGTGAATAGTTTGTCCTCGAAATCGCCAATTAATCGAACGTTAGCAGCACCCGGACTGCGCGACAAAGCGACGTACGCATTGAACGGAGTGAGAGCGAAGCTCGGAGGCTTTCGAATGTCAATGAGCACGTTCGGGATCGTTTGTCCTTGCGCTCTGTAGTCTGTGAAAGCGTACGCTGCAGTCAGGGGGAATTGACGACGTCTAACGGTGATTTTACGTCCACGAGTGCTAGAATCAATACTGAACGTCTCTTCTCCAGCGGCACAACTGGAATCACTCCCGCTGGAAGACCGGGTAGAGCGACCGCCCTCGTCCTATCCAACTTCACCAGA
This sequence comes from Trichaptum fuscoviolaceum, assembly GCA_910574455.1. Taxonomy (NCBI): domain Eukaryota; kingdom Fungi; phylum Basidiomycota; class Agaricomycetes; order Hymenochaetales; family Trichaptaceae; genus Trichaptum; species Trichaptum fuscoviolaceum. The sequence goes on from CAJSYZ010000001.1 coordinate 1,209,716, forward strand.
ATGTACGCGGGTAAGCGCTTCAACTTCACCACACCAGTCCCACGTCTCTCGATGTCGTCTTCACTGTGTAGCACGATGTCATGCACAACGCCCCTCGCCCCGTTTGTTATGTCGGCATCCGTGCTGACATTGAAGGTCACCATCGCCTTCATACCTATTGCAATCTCCAAAACGTCCTGCATCACTTTTCCCGCTTTCTTCCTACGCACCGCCAGCCTTTCATCCTTGGCTAGCCGATGTCCTTGATAACGGTCCTCCGCACGGCATATATACAAAGTCGCTCCTGCCAGCGCACAGTGACTTCTCAGTGCTTCCGCATTCCAGGGCTTCCGTACCGCATGACGTGGTGTGATCAACACAGCCGACCTCCACGGTTCGCAACTGAAGTCAGTAGGCGGACAATCCGGACTCGTGATGATGAGCGACCTCAGCTTCCTCAGATGATGTGTCCTACAATTTCCATATCGCGCGTGCTGTAGGAGGTCGTGCCAATGTCGGTCCGTCACCCTCACCTGCTTCTTCAACCTCACGACAGTCCGGAACTGTTCATACAACCGCCTCCCGTCAGCACACCTATCGTCACGGTCCCTTCCCTGAAAGTCTGCGAACAAAGCCACGGACACCCCGGCCGCAACTGGCGGAAATTGATGAAAGTCTCCAATAATATAACGTTCATGCCTCCGAACGGACGTCCACTGTGATTCTCCGGTTGATCAGCTTTCGCTCGCGTTATATCACCGTGTCCATCTCCGCAAAAAAACGAGGATGCCACCATTGACACTTCGTCAACAATGAGGAACTTGGCCTCTCCAAGAGTTCGAGCGAGCCTCGCTATCGTCTCTGCGGATTGATCTGCAGCACGCCCCACTTCGAGGCATGGATGTCAACGTGTGCAATGTCTGTCCCTCAATCAAGGACGCAGCCACACCTGTGTACGCGGCTTTCCGAAGCCAATGCTTCACGTTTAAACTCTCGAACAAGCTGGTGATTGTCTGGATGACCTTCGACTTCCCCACACCTCCTTCACCACTCACAACCATCAAAAGCGGTTCTGGATCCATTCCCCTCATGCATCTTCGTACCTGGTACATTAACGATATCAAACGCACGTCTCTGCTCCTCAAACAATTCGGAAGGATCCACGGACGCCATGATATCCTCCGCGACTTCCACTCCCTCGCCTCCAACATAGTTGGACTGTCCCCAATCCGTCGTCCGCGACTGCGTCCACTCGTCGAACCACTCCCTCGTCCGCTATGTCAACGTCCATGCGTTCCTCATCTCCCTCCTGCGCATTAGAGAGAGCGTTCTGCCATTCCGTGACTATACGATAGTCATCAGCACTTCCGATACGTGCTGCCATCGTCCCGTCCGTCGCAGTTGAACCGTGCTGGAAAACTCCAGCGAGAGTCCCTACTCGAATGGCCTCCAATCCGTGCATGTACTCCCCACCGATCTGCTCCGTACGGCTTATAATCTCATCCTCAGCGTCGGTATCGAAATGTCCCGCAACATCGACAGTCTCATGTACATCCTCCACTTCCCATTCACGCTCAGATATCTCGCGCCCCACATGCTCCTCAGCCCTCTCCTTCTCCCGTTCTCTTGTAGCCGCGTCACTCGTTTCATAGTAGTAGTCGATATTCTGTACAATATCTACCACACGTTTTGCCCGCGTTCGAAATAAAGAGTTCATACGTGTCCTTCCAACTCGAATCACTGAGTCTTCAAGTCGTTCGGTTTCCGCCACGGCTTCAGAAGCATTAGCATAGACGCACAGTATAGAGCATTCTCCGCGCTCTTTGGTAAAAAGTGGTTTTACCCTTGTCACGGTCGGTAGTGTGTTGTGACCCACGCTTCGCAAGCCGTCGACACTTCCCCTCATATTTAGCATGTGCGTCCAAGTACCGGAAGACTTCATTCCGCGGCCGACCACCACGCTGACGACCAGCACTTGCTACCTGATCACCACTGTCTTACACCTGTGCGCCGGCCGGCCCTGGCGGCAACTGGGGCCTCGTATGTGTCAAGCAAGAAATCGAGGACACTCATGTTCTCCATCTCGATCGGACGTAATGCGTAGTCTTCCACTTGGCCCCGCAGCATGGAATCCACCCTGATCATTCGGTGACAATGTTACACGCTCCTATAAGTAAGTCAGTCGAGTCCGTAGATGAGTACAGAAAATCACACTAACATTCTCCTCGTCCTCGCCTCCGCGCACAAGCAAGTCATCACTGCGTTCATCTCCTACTTCTGCCTCACCGCTGAACTCTCTAAACGACCGTTTCAGGGCAGACACAAACGACGTCCAAAATATAGGTGTATAATTATGGCTCCGGAATGAATCTCCCCCAGCCCATCAAGTAACTGATAACCTGTGGCCCGCTGAGTTCCTGCTCCCTGTTCAAAGTCGTGAGACAGCGGGACAATAGCAGACGGTGATTATTTCTTGCGTCCAAGGCCTGCTGACTCTGGTCTTCATGGTACGCGAACGCGCGGGCTAACAGCGCCGAGCGATTGTGAGTGGTTTGTCCTGTCTCGTCGTTGTATACTTGCTCATATACCACGTAGCTCCTCTTGACTCCCGTCCACTCATCGTCAGCTTCATGTCGTTATTGCATCTGAAAGCGAGCGTCACCCACCTGCCGGATTCCAACTGTTCATATACTCGAACAGAGACGTTTGCTCCCCCACTCGCCTGTCTCATGAACCCAATCCTCACACGCTAATCGGAAAGGTGCACGACGTTTACAGACCAGCTTCCCGTTCTTGTTGAATCTTAGGCAAGTCGTTCTCTTACAAGTGTGCACTTGCTGTGAAATCTAACGACCGACTTCTCCAATTCGCGCGCTTGCCTCTCAAAGCTCTCCGAATCTGGGTCTGGAGGGCGACTGAATCCCACTCCACGTTGTCTAGGTGTCGCATCAACCTCCTCCTTTGACCCCAAGCCATCCACATGCGACCGAATGTGCATCGAGATGAATGCCTTCACCTTCTCCCTGAAACCCTCGTCCTTCAGAAAGCGCTCCATCTCTTCCGCGATCGGCGCGTCTTTTAGCCATACCATCATATGCAAAGTGAAGTGTTCCCCGTCCTTGCGCCTCCACCACGCCGAAGTACGCTTCCACGGTCCCGAGAGCGCCGACGGAACTGGAAGTCGTGAAGTCCGTTTTTTTTCACACTCCCCAGAGATGCTCCAGTAAAACCTTACTCATATAGTTAAACGCCAGTGCCGCTGCGAATGATCCAGCGCAACATTACGTGCTCTCGTTTGTTCACTTGGACCCGCGGTTGCAGAGAACCTGTCCATATCGATGCTCTCGAGTCCGGCGAACACCTGCACCACTGGCTCATCGATGTCGTTCTGATTGACCGTAACGAACAACGCTGAAGGTCCTTTCATCATCGTCGTTCCCCACATACACGGAAAGTAACTCGACCGGGCCTTGCGTCCGATCCCGTTACCTTTGCACTGGCAGAGAACAAGTTCGCCTTAAGGAGAGCTACTCGGCGATCGCTGACTGGCACATTTCGACTTTCCTCCTCTTACCGCCTTCTGCAAGTCGGCTAACGTTAGGGTCTGCAAGAGTTGCGAGTGCCTATCGAAGTCCTTCCGTTTCATCTGCACGCGAGCGCTCCTCATGACTTCCCGCCTCTGCTCGATTCCGAACGCGACCGAAGTAGAACGAATGATGGTGTCGAAAGCGCTTGTCACAATATTCCAGACACCATCGTACGTGCTCAAGGAAACCCACGTCCGCTTCTCTGGCAGCTTCAATTCCTCCCACACCGTATGGAAATAATGTCGGGAAACAGGCTGCCAATGGGTTACGTCCATCGCCATTCACAGGTTGACCCATCCAATGTACGCCCGAAAGTCGAGAGCGCTCGTCGACCATGCCTCACTGCAATAACCGCCTTCGCGTTCATCACCACCCGCATTCGCGAGCGCCCACGATCATGAGTTTCCGACGAACTCAACGTACTCATTACGGTATCGTGCACCCCCAAGTGTTGCAAGGGCACGACGTCCGGTTCCAGTACCCCTTTGAAAATGTAAAGTAATCCTCTTCCACACGGCAGTGACGAATACTTACCTGTTGAGTTTCGCTTCCGCGCGTTCCTCATCTTCACTACCGTCCTCATCTTCTAGGTCATCGAGCGAACGAGTCTCGCCATCCTCAAACTTCTCGTCCGTTCCGTCTGGCACGTACCCTGCACGTTCCTGTCTACGACAGTTCCGTTCCTTTCGTGCATTACTGTGCTAAGAATCTCCATCGGCACACCATCTTCCTTCAAAGCGCGCAAATTCACTTCCGCGATATCCATATGAGAATACATTGCATTATTCGCCTTCAGCCACCGTAACGCGCCATGCACTCGCACTCGCCGCACACGGAATGTCGACTTCAACCAGCGCTTGGGAAGTCCTGCCCACGCCCACAAATGTGACAGCAATTACTGACGCCAACACACTCAGTGGTCGTGGCAGCATCCGTCCTTCCAACATGGACAAGACTGCTCATTGTTCAAAGGAAATGTCGTCACATTGCCCGCCAAGCCGCTCTGCAGCATATCCGGATCCCCAACGTGTCCATTCCGCGGGAAAAGCTTGAAAACATAACAGCGGGCGAATTGCAAGGCAATCAGCATCTGCTCCGGCACCGTCAAGCCCTGCAGCTCCTCAGGCCACATCACCGCCCCTCGATTGTCGTTTTAGCCAAACGCGAGCCTGTGGTCGTTTACGTTCTTGAGGTGACTGTCGCAATCTTCGCATTATGCTTCCCAAGGCGCCGCCTGCACTGCTCCTCACATACCGCGTCTCCAGCAGCATTCCCAGAAAACAGAACGGTGAGCTGCGTGCGACTGATCCGTTGCCAGTCGTTCCTTATCAAACGGTAGATCCGTAAGCAGCATGTCCTTGCACTGGGGGGGGGGCGACCCAAACCTTTCATACGCTCCACCAAACTGACGCACACCACGCGACAAATTCGCTCATTGTGAAGTCGCAGCAACGCACCGCTCGTAGCGAGTTCGCCCACTGCTCTCGCGTTGGGCAGGTCCAGATATCGCTCGGGGTTCCGGTCATACTCTTGACGGCGCCGGGCTTGTCCCTTCCAATGTCCCCCTCATGACCATACACAGTCTGCTTCCGATCGCCTTGCGCGCGCTCTCGTTTCTCTCCTCGCCAATCTCACGAGCAACGCCTTCGAGTCATCATCCATGACGGCGATCTCTAACTCAAGCTCTCGTCGCCGACGCTGCGCCTCCATGGAAAAGGTCCCTGCTGGAAAAGCCCCAATGACTTCGCCAGCTGTTAGGTTTACCCACCTGGACATTGCTTTCGGAGGTCTACAATCGCAGACCTCTTCCTAATTCTCCCTCTAATTCCAAAGCACCTTGCCCCACATGCTGCCAGTCCCGTGAACTCTGCGAGAGTCCCAATACCCGTAAGAATGTGGTCGTACAGCCGACGTTCCTAGGTCTGTCATTCCGTATCCAACTCAGATCTCGATCTCATCTCATTCAAATCTAGACGCCACATCTAACACACGACCACGGTCCCGGACCCCGCTCTACGCGTGCGCGTCGGGCAACACGCTGCGCTTGCGCGATCTCGCTCCCACTTACTTCTGTGCCTGAACAAGATCGCGACGTCCGCCAGAACGCACGACATTCGTGCAACCGGGCACTTGGCGCTCGTTCCAGGCGCTGGGTACATCCAGTAATGAATTGCTTCGCAAGATCGACAATGTCCTGCTGCAGCACATCTTCCCTCACTCCTTCGCCTTCTCCAGGCTATCGTCGGCAGCCGTTCGCTCTCCTGCGCCAGATCGATTTCTCCGATCTCACGGCCTTCAGCGCTCCCGCAATCAGCACTCGCGTCAGATCGTGCAGACTCTGATGCGCTGACAGCCTGAATTGCTGCAGCGCGTTTCCTTGCAATCCCAAGCCTTGCCTGCAACTAGCACTAGCCTTGGTAGCTGCTGACATGTCTCACATACGCAGAACTTACTCTACAGAGTTCGATCTCTACCATCTTCTCACTCCGTCTTTCCAGTCAGCCTTTCCCTCAACGCTTAAAAGCGCAGTCCTCTCTTTCGATTCCACTCAGTTTCCCCTCACTCGTTCACGTCTACGAAGCGCACTCGGTCAACACACTTGCCATGACTACACCTTATACTCCAGCCCTTGAACAAGGTTCTGAGGACGAGCACACTGTGTCCAATGCCCTAGCTCATGCATCCGACGACCTCAGCACTTTGCTCGAGGACACACGCAACCACCCGAACTACTTAGGCAACCTCAACTTCTCCTCTGAGTCGCACACAGCCCTCTTCCACTCCGGGCCCAGAATCAAGTTCGTCTCCACTACGGCCACTGGCGACGACGCTCAGACTCCCCTGACTGGCGTCGTGATCGCCAAGATACTCGACCACAACAGCTGGTACAACCCCGAAGGCACTTGGGGTCGACCTGGCATCACTAACCAGTTTCCCGTTCCCGTGTCCAAGTCGCAGATTCGCTTCCTAATCTGCGGTGTAGACGCCAGCGACGGTAGCGCCTTCCAGGACGTCGTTTCGGATCAGGACTACGATCACTTGGTCTCCAACGTGAAGAAGCTGCAGGAACGCTCCTTTGATGTCTTCAAGAAGACCCTGAAGAAACCGGAGTTCCGTCTCCCTTTCAGCAAGGGTTCCAACTTCCTTTCCGTCGGACACAAGCTCCTTGTTGTGAGCAATCAGTATTCTACTGCACAGTCGTCTGTACTAACATTAACATCAGGACCGTCAAGCAGACGATAGCGAGGACGACGACGATGACGATGACGACAATGAAGAGCACTCGCAATCAGCCACTTCCGACACAGAGTCGGAAAACCTTGTCACTACTGGTCTGTCAATTTCATGTAGTCGCTTTTCATTACTAACGTATCGCCTCTCTCCAAGGCAAGAAAGCGAAGGCTGTTCACAACGAGTTCACCTTCGACGGCTATCCCGCTTGCAGGGCCTGGAAGAAGGAGGCGCAAGTGCTGAAGGCGACGCACAAACTGCAGGCCTTGCGAGCGTACGACGAAGCCGGGCTTCCCATCAAGCCCTCACTTTACCGCCGCGTCTTGCCCGGTTCTGTCGTCAGGCTATCCCTTACCTTCCAAGCATTCGCGATTGGTACTCGCGTCTTCGCGCTCACGTGCGAAATTCAGGAGCTCCACATCCTTCAGCGCGGAAAGCCTGTCAGGAGCTCTCAGGAGAAGCGTAAGTTCGAGGACGCCGTTTCCGACAGGAAGATGGCGAAGAAGGTGAAGGCATAACTCAATTTCACCCATATCAATAGACGTCGTTCATGCAACCCATTCCATTTCCCTGTTATCTGTCTCCTTTTCCCTTCGTCAAAAAACACCTTAAAAATTGTGTTTCCCTCCTTGTCTCGGTTTTCGAATGAGTCATAAATTACGGTTTTGTACAATAACTCTATATGCCATCTACTCATTTCAATTAAACCGTATGAAATCAATGTTGCGTGACCGGCCGAGCGCGTGTATCGCTGGTATCGACTGCCTACGACCATAGGCGTTTGTACCGACTGTCTGTGAATGAATCGGATGACATCGGACTCTTCATCGAAGGCCGCAGACAGTTAAAGCATGACTTTCAAATAGGCTCATGGGTGAAGATTGTGCGCGGCTTCTGGAACGGCGACATTGCGCGCGTATACCAGGCGAAGATGGGGACGGACGTGATCGTCCTGCAAGTCGGTGACCGAAAGAAAAAAGACCCCGTGACATTTACTAGTAAGAACTCGAAGGCGACTCGAACACGCAGCTTTGACCGAAAAAAAACTGCTAGTTACCGTTACACCACACACATAACATTCTTTCA